>SJYT01054429.1:80696-301766 GCA_006410635.1 Cephalophus harveyi | reverse complement strand
CAGTACTTTGGCCACCTCATGCGAATAGTTGACTCACTGGAAAAGACTCTGATGCTGGGAGGGATTAGGGGCAGGAGGAGAAGGGGACGACCGAGGATGAGCTGGCTGGATGGCATCACGGACTCGATGGACGTGAGTCTAAGTGAACTCTGGGAGATGGTGATGGACAGGGAGGCCTGGCGTGCTGCGATTCATGGGGTCGCAAAGAGTCGGACACGACTGAGCGACTGAACTGAACTGAACTGAACTGAGGTGTAGTAAAGGTCTGCATTAGGCTGCGCCTCTCTGAGGGAGAACATTAAAGTGGAGACTAGATGAGAACAGTCTTCGGAAGAGTGTGGAGGAAGTGTTTTCCAGACAGCAAAGGTGAAGAGGGTCAGCCAGGACTTGCACCAATGTGCTTCTGCTCACCGAGCCACGCACCCTGGGACTGGGCCGTGTCTCCTCTCTGAGGGAGAACATTAAAGTGGAGACTAGATGAGAACAGTCTTCGGAAGAGTGTGGAGGAAGTGTTTTCCAGACAGCAAAGGTGAAGAGGGTCAGCCAGGACTTGCACCAATGTGCTTCTGCTCACCGAGCCACGCACCCTGGGACTGGGCCGTGTCTGACCAGAGGGAGGGGTGTGCAGGTTACAGAGTGAGGAGCAGACGCCCCTGGAGAAGGCCCTGGCTAGGAAAAAAAACAAAACCAGCACATGTTTGCACTTGGGAGAACATTTGTCCCTTTAAAGTAAACTGAATACCTGGGAAGGTAGAGTTGGGGCACAGATTACTCTGCTCATATCGTGGGAGTCCAGTAATGCTGAGGAAGGCAGTTTGTGGAGACCAGGGTGGCAAGGATACACCAAGGAAGATCTCTCCTTGGAAGATCCAATGAGACACGTCATCTGGCTTTTGGGTAGATCAGTGCCCTGGGAAGCAAACACGTGGTGATACAAAGAATCGAAGGAACAACAGCAGTCTCAGACTGATAGATCCTGGCGGATTCTGGTCTCCATGGAAAAGAGGAAGGAAATCGAGGGGAAACGTACAAAGCTAAGGAACAGAGCAGAAACCCAGGCACCAGAACTGGGATCGGAAGAGAGACAGGACAAAGCTTTCTGGCCTTGGTGCTGTTGCTTTCTGGCCCTTTAAAATCTTTTCATATGGAAATTCAAGGAGGACAAAGCTTGGTTTGCACAAAGGAATTAAGCTCCTTCAGATTGGAAGATTAGTCGGACAATGGAGAGGTGGTGATTCAGGCAAGTCACAGCGTAATCTTCCCATCTGGCGCTTTAAACAAGCACAATGTGAATTTAGCTTGCCGTGACTCAGTCTGGGTGTACCAGTGGCAACTGTTAGTCACTCGTGCATTCTTCTCTTGACTGCATCAGACATTCCTTATCCACCACCTCGGGTCCTCTCTGCCACGCCTGTCCCTGGGGCTCTCTGCTATTTGTTTTCCCAGCTGCTATGGCAACTACACTCTCGTGGGTACAGCCCAACCATGCCCTGCTTCCCGCCCCAGCTGAACATTGGTTGACTGCCTCTCTGGACTTTCCTTGTAGCCTCTAAGCTCTGAGATGTGGTGGAATCTGACCTGGTGTCAGGCTATGTGCAGTTTGAAAGTGTGGGAGAGTCAATGTTCTGTGAAGGAAGCTTGGGCCAAGGTGAGATGCAAGCTAGCTGAGGAGTTCTTCCTTCTACTGAGACACAGTGATCTACGGGTCTCGGAAGATGATTGCATGAGATGGAGCAAACAGTTCTCCTTGTTTCTAAGCTGCAGCCAGCTCGGTGACCTTCCTTCCTCGCTGCACCCCTCTTTGTCTCAAGTCTACTTCCTGGCATCGCAGCTTTCTTGAAGTAGCAGTATATAAGTTTTGGCTTCAGGCTCTGCCAAGATAAAATTAGTTCTAGAACTGTGCCAGGGTTAGTAGCTTATAGGTTAGTACCTGCACAACCCAATATTAGCCAACAGCTGCTGCTGTTAAGTTGCTTCAGTCGTGTCTGACCCTGTGCGACCCCATAAACGGCAGCCCACCAGGCTCCCCTGTCCCTGGGATTCTCCAGGCAAGAACACTGGAGTGGGTTGCCATTTCCTTCTCCAATGCATGAAAGTGAAAAGTGAAAGTGAAGTTGCTCAGTTGTGTCCGAATCGGAGACCCATGGACTGCAGCCCACCAGGCTCCTCTGTCCATGGGGTTTTCCAGGCAAGGGTACTGGAGTGGGGTGCCATTGCCTTCTCCAGGCCAACAGCTACATGTGGCTGTAGACCACTCAAAATGTGGTTGGTCCTAATTAAGATTTTGTGTAAGTATAAGATACATGGGCTTCCTCGGTGGCTCAGATGGTAATGCGGGAGACACAGGTTCGATCCCTGGGTCAGGAAGATCCCCTGAAGAAGAGAATGGCACCCACTCCTGTATTCTTGCCTGGAGAAGTCTGTGGACAGAGAAGCCTGGAGGGCTACAGTTCATGGGGTCACAAAGAGTTGGACACTATTGAGTGACTAACACACACACACACACACACGTACCAGATACATCTTGGAGGTGGTACCAGACGTCAGAGTAAGACAATGAGCTCACCTCTTCCTATGAGTACACCAACATCAAAACTGTTCAAAACCAATTATTGATGAGAAGGACCCCAGGAATAGGAAGCACGATTTTCCACAACTAAAGATATAAAGAAGGAAACACACACAGATGGGTAGGAAGAGTGGGCCCATGGTGCAGTCAAGCCCCGCCCCCCTGAGAGACACCCACGTGGGAGGGTAAATGCAGCTGCAGAGCTTCTCCCCAGGCCCCCAGCCTGCGAGTGCTGCACGGGAAGAGGAGCCCCCAGAGCAGCTGGCCCTGCAGGCCTGCAGAGCTCGTGTGCAGGAGCGCTGGGAACAGAGACCCTGCTCTTAAAGGGCTCGTGCACGCCTCACGCTCTCTGAGTCCCAGCTCAGAGGCAGGAATCTGAAAGGTTCCTGGGTCAGGCTTGTCTGCTGGACGCCCTCTTGGGACAGAATTTTGGTGTGTCTCTTTTGGGGAGCTCATCCCGTTACGAGGACACTTGTGTTAAAGTAAAGTAAAGTGAAGTCGCTCAGTCGTGTCCGACTCTTTGCAACCCCACGGACTGTAGCCTACCAGGCTTCTCAGTCCATGGGATTTTCCAGGCAAGAGTACTGGAGTGGGTTGCCATTTCTTTCTCCAGGGGATCTTCCCAACCCAGGGATCGAACCCAGGTCTTCCGCATTGGAGGCAGATGCTTTACCCACTAAGCCACCAGGGATGCCAAGTGCCATTTAGGCGCCTTTCCTCCAGCCTATCGGCGCGGGGGCTTACCTGTCTATCGGAGGTCAGCACCAGTCCGGGGCCCCCCGGGCCACACGCCAGCTGTGAGGAGGCCAGGCCCCGTCCACCACCGGGCAAGCGGCCCCTGAATGAAACAGGACCTGGCGGCCAACCAGGGGTGGGCAGATGAGCCTTCCAGTCTTCTCCCGGCAGCTGGCCCGTCACAGCAGAGGAGCCCGCTCAGCGGAGCGCACAGAGAGTGCTCACCTTCTCCATACGCCATCTCCTCCATCGGCCTCTCCTGCAAAGTCAGGAAACATAACCAAGATGCCTACCGAAAGTGAAAATCACTCAGCCGTGCCTGACTCTTTGTGACCCCATGGACTGTGTCCATGGAATTCTCCAGGCCAGAGTATTGGAGTGGGTCGCCTTTCCCTTCTCCAGGAGATCTTCCCAACCCAGGCATTGAACCCAGGTCTCCCACATTGCAGGCAGATTCTTTACTGTCTGAGCCACCAGGGAAGCCCAAGGATACTGAAGTGGGTGGCCTATTCCGTCTCCAGAGGATGTTCCCGACTCAGGAGTCAAAACGGGGTCTCCTGCATTGCAGGTGCATTCTTTACCAGCTGAGCTACCAGGGAAGCTCAAAGATACCTACTACATGGAAATAAATACCGGGGGACAAGGCAAACATGAAGTCATAGAGTAATACCTTGCAAACGAAAGAACAAGGCAAAACTTCAGAAAAAGAACTAAACAGAGTGGAGATAAGCAATTGACTTGATAAAGAGTTCAAGGTGATGATTGTAAGGATGCTCAGTGAACTTCAGAAAAGAAGTTATTACTGTTAAACAGTAATAACTTTAACAAAGAGGCAGAAAATATAGAGAAGAGCCACACAAAGTGGAAGAATATAATAACTGAAATAAAAGTGCATTAGGAGGGACCAGTAGTAGATTACATGACNGGTGATGATTGTAAGGATGCTCAGTGAACTTCAGAAAAGAAGAAGTTATTACTGTTAAACAGTAATAACTTTAACAAAGAGGCAGAAAATATAGAGAAGAGCCACACAAAGTGGAAGAATATAATAACTGAAATAAAAGTGCATTAGGAGGGACCAGTAGTAGATTACATGACACAGGAGGACGGGTCAGCAAGCTGGGGGACGCGGAGTGGTGATCATGGGAGGACGGGTCAGCAAGCTGGGGGACGCGGGGCGGTGATCACAGGAGGACGGGTGAACAAGCTGGAGGACGCGGAGCGGCGAGCACGGGAGGACGGGTCAGCAAGCTGGGGGACGCAGAGTGGTGATCATGGGAGGATGGGTCAGCAAGCTGGGGGACACGGGGCGGTGATCACAGGAGGACGGGTCAGCAGGCTGGGGGACTCAGAGTGGCGAGCGCAGGAGGATGGGTCAGCAAGCTGGAGGACGCGGAGTGGCGAGCATGGGAGGATGGGTGAACGAGCTGGAGGATGCGGAGCGGTGATTGCAGGAGGACGGGTCAGCAAGCCGGAGGACGCGGAGCAGTGATCGCAGGAGGACGGGTCAGCAAGCTGGAGGATGCGGAGCGGCGATCGCCCTAGAAGAACAGAAAAAAATTTTAATGAGGACAGTTTAAGATATCTCTGGGGCCACATCAAATACATTAGCATTGGTTATATAGCGGTGCCAGTAGGGGAAAACCGAGACACTGGGACAGAGGACTTAATTTGAAGACTATAGCTGAAAACTACCCTAACCTGGAAAAGGAAACTGACATCCAGATCCAGGAAACACATCAGTCCCAAAGAAGGTAAACACGGTGAGCTTCAACCAAGACACATTCTGATTAAAATCGAAAATTAAAGATACAGGGAGACTGTTAGAAGCATCAGAGAAAAGCAACGGTTATGCACAAGGGAACTCCCGTAAGTTGATCAGGTGAATTTTCAGCAGAATTTTGCAGGTAGAAAGGAGTGACATTTTATATTCAGCACGATGAAAGGAAATACATGATACTATGTATTAAAAACCCTAAAGAGGCCACCAGACAAATTTAAAACTAGTAAATGAATTCAGTAAACCTGCAGGATACAAAGTTAATAAATCTGTTTCATTTCTATAATAACAAACTGTCCAAAAAATAAATTTAGATAATGATCCCATTTAAAATTGCATCGAAAAGAATAAAACACCTCGGAGTAAATCTAACCCAGGAGGCAGAATACTCATATTTGGAAAAGTACCAATATAAGACATTAATTAATGAGATTAAGGATGACATAAATAGATGGAAAGGTATGCCATAGCCATTGATAAGAAGAGTTAATATTTTTAAAATGATCATACTACCCAAGGCAAACTAGGTTCAGTGAAACCCCTATCAAAATACCAAATGCATTGTTTCATAGAACTCGAACAAATGATTCTAAACTTTGTATGGAAACACTAAAGACTCAGAACAGCCAAAATGATCTTGAGAGAGAAAAACATCTATAGGTATCATACTTCCTGATTTCAAACTATACTATTCCTAATTTGAAAAGATATATGCCTTCCAGTGATCACGGCAGTTCTAGTTACAATTGCCAGGGTATGGAAGCAACCCACGTCCATTAACAGATGAGTGGATAAAGAAGATGCGAAGTATACACGTATACACCCACATACACACAGTGGAGTATTACTCAGCCACTAAAAATAAAATCTTGCCATTGGTGGCCCCACAGATGGATCTAGAGGGTATTATGCTAAGTGAAATATGTCAGAGAAAGACAAATACTGCCTGATCTCACCTATATGTGAAATCTAAAAGCAAAATAAAGCACAATGAAAACAGATTGATAGATATAGATAACAAATTGGTCACTGCCAGAAGGGTGGGGGTTGAGAGGATGGGAGAATTAAGTGATGGGGATTGAGAGGCATAAACCTCCAGTCGTATACAAATAACTTACATTGTGTAACATGCAGAGTAAGGAGTATGGTCAATAACACTGTAATAACTTTGCATGTGAATAGATGGTTAATAGAGGGTGTGATCGTTTCAGAATTCTGATCTGTGTGTGTGTGCTGAGCTGTTTCCGACTCTTTGTGATGCTGTGGACTGTAGCCCGCCGGGCTCCTCTGTCTGTGGGATTCTCCAGACAAGAGTACTGGAGTGGCGTGCCATTTCCTTTTCCAGGGGCTCTTCCCAATCCTGGGCTGAAACTGGAGTCTCGCATGTCTTCTGCTTTGGCAGGCAGAGTCTTTACCACTGAGACACCTAGGAAGCCCATTTCATAATTTCTGCAAATATCAAATCATTGTGTAGTACACCTGAACTATCACAGTGTTGAATGTGACCTATATTTCAATAAAAATACATAATCATATTTTGGACACATGAAAAAAGGATTAAAAATATTTGCCAATAACTGCTTATGTTTATTACATAAAATGGTAATATTTTTGGATATATTGAGCTAAATTAAAATACTGTTAACATTTATTTCATTTGGTTCTTTTAACATTTTTTATTATAGCTATAGTATTTCCATTGGACAGCCCTTGTATAAAATTTGTGGAATTTACCTCTTTCCCCACTGAAAAGTTCTCGGTACTTGTTTTCTACAATTTCTTCAAGATTAGTAATCAACAGTGCTTTCCCTGGTAGCTTGGATGGTAAAGCATCTGCCTGCAATGCAGGAGACCTGGGTTCGATCCCTGGGTTGGGAAGATCCCCAGGAGAAGGAAATGGCAACCCACTCCAGTATTCTTGCCTGGAAAATTCCATGGATGGAGGAGCCTGGTAGGCTACATATAGTTCATGGGATTGCAAGAGTCGGACATGACTGAGCAACTTCACTGGTTCACTGGTTAACAAGTGATAACTCCAAACCAAGGGAGCGCTTTTATAGGGGTCGAAAGAAGCAATGACTTGCGCAGTTTGTCTGTGTGAATATTAAAATGACCACCTGTATTTGCTAATGCCTAATATGTAGGGTGTCAGGTTTATAACGTGGACAGTACCTGGTCAAGGGCTTCTATTCAATGCCTTACTAAGCACATTAGATTAAGTGCAGCAGATGTTGAGAAGGCTAACAGTTTTATAAGCGCTAATCTTCTGTATATTTTATTACATGCATTTTTCCAAGCTATAATTGAATATCATGAGCGTGGTGCCTAAGGATTAACGTTTGTGCTTTTTTTTCGGTGTTCACTGCTATTATCAATTATATGTTGTGATTTGTCAGGCTAAATTAAATTTGTTGCAGGATTTGGCCCCGATCCTTCTCTCAGAGTTTCCTGTGGCTTTCTTGCCCAAGGTATTTCATCACCAGACTGTCTTATTGAGCTCTCCAGCACGTGCCACTGGGGAGGCACTGCTTACTGTCCGGGTCAAGAAACTGTGGATGCTACTCTGTTCCATAAAAAGATAAGGTTCTGGCTTTGAGTCACATTCCTTCCGTGGGAATTTGGTTCTGGCGGGATTGAAATACTGTTAAGGAATAGTTTGGTAAGAAGCAGCTTGAGGGACAAGAGTTGAGTGAGTTTGTGTTTAAAAGGAATGTGACTTGGGAATGCGGGTGGAGCAGAGGATCCAGCTTCAAGCTGAGCAGGGAACTGAGGGAATGGATGTTAAAGATCCAACAGGAGCAATGGTTTTATACCAGCAAACTGTGATTATTTGTCACAGTTCCACTCTATTTAAACAGAAGATTTCAGTTTCAGCTGCAGATCAACACGGCTGTAGAATATGTTACTTAATGTTTTCGGTCGTCAACTTATTGTTGAAGAAAATCCAGAAAACATACCATCCAGGAGTTTGAAATATTGATGGAGGACTATTTTTTATAACCAAGCTTGATTCTAAAGCTGATCCACAATATTGTCCCAACAGACACAATATTTAGTTGACCCCCTGAGCCAGATTCAGAAGTGAGTTCACATGCCATGGATTTATTAATTTTCCATCTTTCTAGCTTTGAAATTTTGCCTCTTTTCCTCTCAAATAAAAAAAGTGTGAACTCAGTGTAAAGAAACAATTCTATCGAAAGTTTTATTTCGGTAAGCGAGAAATTAACAAAAAGTTCATTGAGGATGTGCTCGTGGGGACATCCCTGCTGGTCCAGGGGCTAAGACTCCAAGCTCCCAACGCAGGGGCCTGGGTTTGATCCCCAGTCAGGGAACTAGATCCCACATGCTGCAACCAAGACCCCATGCAGGGAAATAAATAAAGATTTTTAAAAAGACGTGCTTCATGTCTGAATGGTTACATTAGGATTAACTTTATTCAAAAGCACAAGTAAGCAGAGAGCCGGGACAATCAGAATAAATCAGATGTTTGGAAATAAAGTCCCTAAGCTATTCTGTAGCCTTTCAGGGAGTTTAGAGTTCCGGGCAGAACAGTAAGAGAAGAATAAATGTTGAGTCCCGTTTTTGTCCCACGTGAATCTTTATGCCAGAGAAGTTCACTCACAAAGTTGGTTTAAGCCCATTCAGCGGCCAGCAGAACTGTGACGGGAGTTCACGGGCGGTGACAGCCCCCACGGGATCCAGGCAAGTCCAGTCTGGTTTTGTTTTGTAAAAGAACATCTTTTAAGAATTACTGTTAACAACTTTCTCTGCTCATAAAACTAAGATTATTCTGTTTATGACCCAGAGAGGTAGGTTATCACAGGCAGAAAATGTGAAAGGAAATGAATTATAGCTTGGATTTGTTTTTTTATCAACCAACTGAAAGTACAGAACTGACAGCCAAGATCATCGTGGCAGTCACTTTTGAGAAAAAGAATCAGAGGGGTGGTATTCGTGCTAAGCTTAGAATATAGCTCTTGGCCAACCTGGAGTCAGGAAGCGAGGGGAAGCTCCAGGCCTTGGTGTGTGGCCAGCCAGGGCTGCGCCTATTTCACCACTGGGGTCCTCTAGCCTCCAGATAGCCCCATATAGTAGGCCCTTGTAAATGCCTGTAGGCGACCGAGGCTGGGAGCGAGCTGTGCTGGGAGTGAGCTGTCGGGAGCATCGCAGGCCCTGAAGCAGAAGTACCAGAGGTGCGACGGGTGTGAGCCAGGAGAGCGGGCAGGAGACGCTCACAGGGCCGCGGAGGTGGGGGAGGAGCTGAGCCTTTCTGGGCCCTCCTGGACCTTCAGAACCGCACGTGTGCTTTCCTGGGAGGCTCCCTGGAGACGCTCCACGGGAGAGACAGCTCGAGAGGAGGCACGTCAGAGCCACGCAGATAAGGAAAGCTTTGAGTCGCGGCGGTGTTCATGGGAAGCAGAGAACACATTCTAAGACCGCAGCAGGAACCTGGGCTGCTGCTGCTAAGTCGCTCAGTCATGTCCGACTCTGTGCGACCCCATGGACTGCAGCCCACCAGGCTCCTCTGTCCATGGGATTCTCCAGGCAAGAGTACTGGAGTGGGGTGGCATTGCCTGGGCAGAGTGAAATAAATACAAATCTACCGAAAACACTGAACAAATGCTAAGCCCATCTATGAAGAAAACCGTCGAGTACTGAGCCTTCAAAAGGGGATGACGGCATCCGGTCCCATTACTTCATGGGAAATAGATGGGGAAACAGTGGAAACAGTGTCAGACTTTATTTTTTTGGGCTCCAAAATCACTGCAGATGGTGATTGCAGCCATGAAATTAGAAGACGCTTACTCCTTGGAAGAAAAGTTATGACCAACCTAAATAGTATATTCAAAAGCAGAGACATTACTTTGCCGACTAAGGTCCGTCTAGTCAAGGCTATGGTTTTTCCTGTGGTTGTGTATGGATGTGAGAGCTGGACTGTGAAGAAGGCTGAGTGCCGAAGAACTGATGCTTTTGAACTGTGGTGTTGGAGACGACCTTGAGAGTCCCTTGGACTGCAAGGAGATCCAACCAGTCCATTCTGAAGGAGATCAGCCCTGGGATTTCTTTGGAAGGAATGATGCTAAAGCTGAAACTCCAGTACTTTGGCCACCTCATGCGAAGAGTTGACTATTGGAAAAGACTCTGATGCTGAGAGGGATTGGGGGCAGGAGGAGAAGGGGACGACCGAGGATGAGATGGCTGGACGGCATCACGGACTCGATGGACGTGAGTCTGAGTGAACTCCGAGAGATGGTGACGGACAGGGAGGCCTGGCGTGCTGCGATTCATGGGGTCGCAAAGAGTCGGACACGACTGAGCGACTGAACTGAACTGAACTGAAGATCATAATGGCATTTGCAGTATTTATTCTGATGTTTTTCAGTTTTAAACATAAAATGACGTTTGGACCATCACGTTTAGTGTAAGACCCCAGCGAGGAAGGTGGGTTGAAGGGTGAGGGGGGGGAGACTGAGCGTCTCTGGGGCCAGGTCTTTGGATGAAGGCTTTGCAGCTAAGGTCCTCTCTGGCCCTCCTGGTGTATTACTCACAGTGCCTCATAGAGAAAATGCCAGAAAGCCTCTTTTCCCTTATAATCACTCTAGAAGTAACAGGCAAATACATGGCTTACCATGTTTCAAATACCAAAGAATTTCTCTTCCATCCTTGTTGCTTTTCATAATCTCATTTTCCCTTCATGTATTACACACACGCTCAGTTCCTTCAGTCCTGTCCGACTCTTTGCGACCCCTTGGACTGTAGCCCGCCAGGCTCCTCTGTCCATAGGATTCTCCAGGTGAGAGTACTGGAGCGGGTTGCCATGCTCTCTTCCTGGGAATGTTCTCCACCCAGGAATCAAACCTAAGTCTCCTGTGTCTCCTGCATTGCAGGCGGATTACTGAACCACCTGAGAAGCCCAATGCATTTCTAATTCTTTTTATTTGCATCTATATATATACTTCGCTTTTTAAATGTAAAAATTTATTGAGGAGCACAATTAATTGGAGCATAAGTATGAAATAATTTCGTTTTTAAAAAGTGACTCTGATTTGTTGTTTTTTTTTGACCATGCATCTTGTGGGACGTTAGTTCTGCAACCAGGGATCGAACCTGTGCCCCCTGCTTTGGGAGGGCAGAATCTTAACCACTGAACCACCGGGGAAGTTCCAGAAATGGCTCTCTTATTTTAAACTTCCCTTTTTCCTTTGGTGCTGAGTGGGCTCCTTAATGAAATCTCCGCTCCTCTTCATAACTTTCCTGTTATGTTCAGTGGTTAGAATGGTTTCATTTCAATATTCAGGAGTCTATTATTTGAAAACTTCAGTCTCAAATGCAGTTCAGAGAGGGTCTGCTCCCGGCGCCCAGGGAGGCCAGCGGGCGTGTGGTCCCCGCGGGTCCCGTGGCCGTGCGGCGGGGGCTGGCTGCGGCCTCTGCTTCCCCGGCTGCGTCCGCTACCCCGGCCCTCGGGAGCTCAGGATGCTGCGCCCGCAGCCGCCCCGGGCCAGAGCGGCGCGCTCCCGCTCAGCCGGGCGGGCCCTGCCGCTCCCGGCGCGCAGTGTCCACGGGCCGCGCCCGCGCCTCCTAAGGCGCCCAGCGCGCGTGCTTCCGGGAGGGCTCTGCAGCCCCACCTGGCTGCATCGGGGTGAAGGCCGCAGACGCCTGCGGGACTCTCCTCTCCCGTGTCCTTCGGAAATCGGGACCCCGAGGGAGAGGGCTTCCCTGGTGCTCCGGGGGTTAGTGCCCGGGCGGGGCGCGGGTTCGATCCTTGGCTGGGGAACTAGGACAGTGCAGGCAGCGAGGCCAAAAAAAAGGGAATCCTGAGGGGTGGGCTCTGGACTCTTTCCGCTGGTCTCCCGCCCCCCGCCCCAACCCCGCCTCGGCCTCCGTCTCCCGGCGTCTCCCCGGCGCGGGGAGCGGGCGCCGTCCTCAGCTCTGCGGCCGCACGCGCGCCCACGCGGGAAAGCGAATGCCCGCCTCTGCGCCCGGCCCCGTCTTTCGCAGCAGCTCCCTGGAGCCGCCTCGGGTGGGAGGGGGCGCGCCTCTGTCCCCCTGCGTGGGGGCGGAGGGGGCGCCCGCTCCTCAGGAGGGCTTGCGCTCTGAGCCCGCGGGACCCCCGCCCCGGCGGCCCCCCGTCTTTCCATAGGAAAGAACCAGATTGTCCTCTCCCAGGTCACGAAAGACAGAAGACCAAGGGACTCTCCCAGATTAAAGGGAGCTCAGAAGACCTGACAAGTGAATGCCATGCCCACTCTTGGAGCAAAAAGAAAAAAAAATCTTCATTTATCTTTATTTTGAAAATTAGTTTTATTGAGGTGTGTTAGTTTCAGCTGTACAGCGAAATGACTTATATATATGCTTTTCTCCATCATAGTTTACCTTAGGGCACCAGCACACTGAATGCATAATTCTTGGAGCTGCACAGTGGAAGCTTGCTGCTTATCCATTCTGAACGGAAGACTCTGCATCTGCTAACCTCAGCCTCCCAACCTATCCCTCCCCCACCCTGCTCCCCTTCGCGCTCAGGAGCTGGTTTCCCACATCGGTGGGTCTGCTTCTGCTCCACTGATACGTTCCTGTGTGTCATGTTAGATTTCGCATGTAGGGGTATCATCTCGTGTTTGTCTCTCTCTGTCTGACTTACTTCACTTAGTATAACCATCTCCAGATCCATCCCTGCTGCTGCAAATGGCATTGTTTCGTTCTTTCTTAATGCCTGAGTAATATTCCATGTGCGCCTGTGCCGCAGTCTCTCTTTATCCAGTCATCTGACACTGGCACTTGGGTTGCTTCCGTGTTTTGACCAGTGTAATAGTGCTGCTAGGAACACATATTCTTCTGAAGTATGGTTTTCTCTAAATATATATCTGGGGTGGGATTGCTGGATCATACAGTATTTCTAGTTTTCTGAGTAACCTCCAGACGGTTTTCTGTCGCGGCTGCACCGACTTGGGTTCCCACCAGCGGTGTAGGAGGGTTCCTTTTGCTCTCCGGCCTTCCCAGCATTTGTTATCTGTAGACTTTTTAACGATAGCCATTCTGACTGGAGTGAGGGGGTACCTCACTGTAGTTTTGATTTGCTTAGGAAGAAATGTTTTTAAATTTTGCTGTAAATGACAGGCTTGCTTCTGTGTGTGTGTGAGTATGTAGAGAGAGAGAATAAAGCAATTGTAATAAAATGTTGGCATTTGGGGATTCTCAGTACAGGGTATGTGGAAATTCATTGTACTATCTTTGCAACTTCTCTGTAAATCAAAGTTACTTCAGAGTGAAAAGAGCGTACAGTGTACATGACTGCTGTCTTACTGCCGGCTATTTATTCAGGTTGCCCCGTGTTTTTCTCTATTGCAAACCGCCCTGCAGCGAAAAACCTCCTACATACCCATCTTTCTGTACTTGTGCCAGTATTTGTTGAATGGAAGGGAAGAAGTAGAGCTGTTGAATCAAAGGTCAAACACGTTTTGAATTTTGGTAGATTTTGCCACGTCGCCAAAGACTTGCTGTAAATGCCTACAATCTGCTTTATATTGCTGCAAAAATATGAGAAAAGTATTTAAACAGATGGTAACCTGTACAGATGAAGTCTTTCAAACTGATGGAATTTAAGTCACTAGAGTTTAGGAATTTAGCCAAATCTAGGTTATTATTATACATGTTAACTGCTTTTTCTGCCCTTTATCACCAACATTTTCAATGTCCTGTGGATTTCCTGTAGCCTGGGGTTTGTGACCCCTTTTCTTGTGGCCTACTTCTCTGAATTCCATTTGATCAAAAATGCTAGTTAATTTTACTCAGGAGGGCAAAGAAGTTAACATACTAAAAATATTTTTAAAAAACAGAAAAAAAGTTAAAACATTACTTTAGAAACAAATTGTACTTGACTTTTTGTATCAAGAATGACATTGCTTTCAAGGGTTGATTGACAGTTAAACTCCCTTGCAAGATCATCAAGAGATCTAATATTGAGGTTGAGCTTGGAGATGTGATTTACTGTACAGCGTAAAGAATGCATTTACGTGTTTGCTCACTGGCTGTAGTCACATGTTCTCGCTGGAAAGAAAGTGACAGGCCCTTGGGTCCACTGACTTCCTTTGTAGAAGTGGAGACTGATTTGCAGAGCTTGATATTTGAGCTGGAATCACAGTGCTGATAATGCAACGCAGTGGCTAAGCGCCGGTCTCCCTTTTTTATTTTTCTTTTTGACCATGCTCTGCAGGATGTTGGATCTTAGTTCCCCGACCAGGGATTGAACCCACACCCTCCACATTGAAAGCACAGAGTCTTAACCACTGAACACCAGGGAAGTCTTGTGGTTTTCTGACTTTTTAAAGTGCTCTTTTCCTGCTTTATACCTGTACTATCTTAAATATCCTCTGTCTATGGGATTTCCCAAACAAGAATGCTTGAGTGGGCTGCCATTTTCTTCTCCAGGGGATCTTCCTGACCCAGCGATTGAACCTGAGTCTCCTGCATTGGCAGGCGGATTCTTTACCACTTAGCCACCAGGGCAGCCTCTTAAATGACTCATACAAAGCCCCTAACCAGGAAATATAACTGGGAAGCTGGGTATTTCTCTTTGTATTGCTGAAAACTGCACCAGAACATATGAAATGCCATTAATACCAGAAATATATAATGTGTCCTCAAAAAGTTTTGCCCAAATGGTAATTCTAGCGTGCTTCATATATACAAGGTCAAATGTTTCTTTATTTGGAAACGATTAGATTTTCCTAGATAATTAGCTGAAACTTGGGTGATTTGGTTTCTAATTTTCTTGACAGTGGCATAATTCAAACTAAGATAATGTCATTTAGCTTTTATAACGGAAATAAACATTTCTTTGAGTGTTTATGCCATAATGACAAAAGATAACCTGTTATACAAGTGTCAACACTGACCCATCTTATTTATCCCTGCCAGATCACCCACTTTGGCTCTGGAAGTGTGTTTTTGTATTCAGCTGTCTGTAGGTGTATGTAACATTCTGGAAGCTCAGAAAGCCTCATATACAATCACGAAGTGTGAATGCCACTGCGAATAGATTCTGCCTGTGCCCGCTTCATTACTCTGGTGGGGTTACTTGCAGAGCATATTAGGATCTGAAAGACCTTCATGGATACGGTGGGAGAAGATTTTGTAGTGAGGGGTGTGTATTAGTTGCTTGCTCGAGTCTGTTTCGTAGTGACCCCATGGACTGTAGCCCGCCAGGCTCCTCTGCCCATGGGATTTCCCAGGCAAGAATGCTGGAGTGAGTGGCCATTCCCTTCTCCAGGGCATCTTCCTGACCCAGGGATCGAACCCAGGTCTCCTGCATTGTAGGCAGAGGCTTTACCGTCCGAGCCACCAGGGAAAGCATGGTCGTAGGGGAGGGGTCACTTGGCCATGGGTCTGATCACTGAGAGTAAGAGGATGGCCATGGAGGGGAAAGGCGAGGCTCTGTCCCAGAGAACCCTGAGGTCTGACCCTGATTTGGATTGCTGTGATCATCTAAGGTGATCCACCTGGTTCGTGGGTGGCGGTAACAGGAGTTTCTGTCAATGGTGATACCATTAATTGGGTGGCTCCCAGTCTTCAGCTAGTATTTTTAGGCTAAAAGGGATTGATAATCGCTGACACAATGTTCTCTACTTGACACAAAATGCCTAGAACTAACACAACACTGTAAATCAACTATATCCCAATATAAAATAAAAATTAAACATAAATTAAAAGAGGATTTGCATGTGTTTGACAAAAGAAACACAAACTGGCAAAAGATCCAATGCTAAAAATTTTTTTTTAAAACACAAAGATTTGTTATATCCACTTAATATTCATTGATAAAATACTCTACACAGGTACTTTATAAAAATCAGAATGCCCTAACTATAAAATAAAAAAGAAATAAAAAGTGAACGGATAAAATTTATTTTAATATAGAATGCTTGTGTACAAACCCCGGGAACAGTGCTCCCCAAACTGACCTGCACGCACATCTCCTGGGATCTTGTGGCAAAGTGGATCTGGTTCATTAGGCGGTACGTCCGTTTTGCTCTGTGCTCAGTCGTGTCTGACCCTTTGCGACCCTATGGCCTGCAGCCCGCCAGCCTCCTCCGTCCGTGGACTTCTCCAGGCAAGAATACTGGAGTGGGTGGCCATTTCCTACTCCAGGGGGTCTTCCCGACCCAGGGCTCGAACCAGCGGCTCCTGTGTCTCCTGCCCTGGCAGGGGGAGTCCTTACCATCGTGCCTGAGAATTTGGACTTCGGGTAACTTCCTGGTGATGCCGGTGCTGCTGGCATCTGGCATACACTTGGAGTAGCTTGGCCCTGAAAGGCATAACCCCAAGAGCTTATATCCACAAATGCAGCCCGGCACAGGCGTCTCGAATCGGCAATTGAATTATCAGGAGAGGCATTGCCATTGAATGTGATTTCTCAGGTAATTCATAAGCAAATCTTGCTGAAAAGCCTGTTTGACTTCCCTTGACTTGCGCAGCTAGTTGCATTCTTGCCCAAATGCTTTGCGCTCATGTGTGAAGCACAGCTGGGTTCTGGACTCGGATAATGATGGATGTATTTTTCACCTCCAGGAATGCCTGGTGGGATGCTTGGCATTTTCGTAGCATGCAGGGCCCCCCTTTGTGTGCAAGGTTATGCCACGGATGGATGGCAGAGCGTTATTATCCTTGACTCCTGTCTGCTATCAATAGCACACCCAATCCTGTGAGAAACCCAAATCACTCCCACAGATTTCCCAAGCCCTGTGGGGCACAGGATGGGCTTGCCAAGGATGTGAATCGAGGCAGAGTGCTGAGCTCAGTCTGCTGATTAGTAACCACGGCAGAAACCCATTGTGAGGTTGGCCAAACACATCAAGGGCTAGCAGCCACGGCTGCTCGGAGGCAGGTAAGCCTGGGCTCCTTGTGATGTGCTGGTCCATTTGCTTATGACATCAGTACTATTTGGAATGCTGTTGGAGAAGGAGTGGGCTGGAACAGGACACGCCTCTCAGTGTGAAAGCATCTGCTGCTTGGGGGTCTTGTTAAAATGCAGGTACTGGTGCGGCAGGTATAGAGAGGGGCCAGAGATCCTGTATTCCCAACAAACTCTTAGGCGATGCCAAGGCTGGCTGCTGGGGCAGTGTTTGCCCCGCTCGCTCTCAACAGCGAAAGCTGTGGCACCTAACTTGGTGAACTGGGGCTGCAGGTTGAAAAGAGTGCCCAGAACTGAGATGAGCTGAGGGCAGCCGGAGTGGGCAACCACCACCCCGTGTTTCCCCTCCAGAAACATTCCTTTTTCTCACTCCTCGTTACTTCTCAAAGCAGTGCCAGCCAGCAGAGGACAGAGAGCCAGCTTGTCTGCAAAGGTCTCCTGGTTCCTCTCTGGAATGTGGAAGCGGCGGGTGACACTTTGTTTAAAGGTCATCTTTAGGTCTAAAAATACACAATAAAGGGTACAGAGGTTCTATTTATGTCATCCAAGGATTTAATTAGGTATAAATGTCATACTGTCAATGGATACTTAAAAGCCAAATTTCCTGAAGATACCGTCCAAATCAAACAATTCCTGATGATTGAGAATGTTCTCTAAAGATCTGTTAAGGGAAAGTGGTTGCTTGGTTCCAGAGTCAGGAGGATGGATCGCAGCGCGCATGCTCTAAGTCTCTCCCGCTCTGCTCAGGGTGCGGCCAGCAGGTTAGACCAGGCGCAGAGTTTAAGGAGGCGCCCATTCTCTGGGTCCTGCAAGGGCGTCCTTAGTTTTTGCCTCGGACGCCTCACTTGCTCACCCTAATTCTGATTCTGCCAGTGCCCATGACAGACATTGCAAAAAGATGATGCTTATGTTGGGAAATGCATGGGGAGTTTGTCAGTTACATCCTTCATGCATGGATGAATCCACGTGTCTTTGGTTAATCACCTATTGTCTGGATCCACGTGTCTTTGGTTAATCACCTATTGTCTGGAAATACTGTCCTTATTCATACGTTTTGTGGTCACCACAATAAACCCCATATAAAGCCATGCTGGAAGAGATGAAGATGGAAAAAAAAAGTCTCAACAATTCTTTAAACAAATTTTTCTTAGAAATGGGCAAAACAAACCCCAAATAGAGTATCAACTCACAATCACAGATCACACCCCTTCCCCCATACCACATGTCGTCATGAGTGAATTATGAAAAATGTGCTATTTTTGAAAGAGAATGAGATCCCAAAGGCCAAAACCAACACTTGAAATCCTTTTCTTGGAAAAGGCCTTTTATAATATATTGTAGCTGGTTTTCAATTGCTTTGTTTTAGATCTGCTGCATTAGAACCTGTATGAGTGAAGTGTGGACGTTAAACTCATAAGGTGGCAAAAGAACTGCTGGTGTCCAGGCAGGATTGAGAACAAGAGCTCCCGGATGTGTCTATTTTTAGGCTGCCAGGAAATGTCCACATTGTCAAAACAAAGTTTCGCTTACTATACTAACCTAAAGATACATTAATAGTGAAAGTCTTTTTCATTTAATTTATGGAAAAATGAACTTATAATAGCAATAACAAAAATAAAACCAACAAATTCCATAACCCTGATAAATGACCCACTTGTTTTCATTTTCTCTCTTTGCAGCTGGTCTGTCCTTAGGTTTCAGAGGCGTGTGACCTCGGTAGTGGCACAGGGTCCCCTACTCAGAAGAGCCCCACAAATTCCATAGCTGGTCACGCTTTATCCTGGTATGATTCTGCATGAAATTTTACATAGCTCTGAGTCCAGGGTTGATTGGAAGCTGTGCTCTCTTTTTACTCGAGAATGTATGATAGGTATTTTTTGTGTCATTTTATGCTGACATATCATCTTCGAGACTATTAGTTTTTATGGTTATATAATACCAGATTATATTTAGAATTAAGCTCACATTCCCTTACCTTAATTTTACCCATATTAGATTGCTTCTTGATTTTCATTAATATGTAATTCTGTACCAGTGAGAATCTCTGTTTATTCAGCTTTATCCTTTGAAAATTTTACTCAGGACACTTTGTTTGGACAGGGACCCCTGGGCTGGGCTGATTATACTTCTCAGCTTGCCTAGGACAGAGCTGGCTTATGCCTGATGTATTCGTTCACTGCGCCCCCTTTTGATCTGAGCAGTGCTCCCATGGGGGCTATACATTTCATGCGTTTCCTGGCTGCGGCTGGTATTACGCCTATTGAGCACTTTTAGAAGGGAGAACTGATAAAATCAAACGGTAGTAATAAAATATTTTGTATAACGTTGAGCATGACCACTGTGGAAAATAAAATAAGGGGAAAAGAAGAGCTTCTTGGGCTTCCCTGGTGGCTCAGTGGTAGAGAATCCATGTGCCGAGGCAGGAGACGCAAGTTCAAGGCCTGGTCCGGGAAGATCCCCCCTGTCGCAGAGCAGCTGAGCCCACGCGCCACAGCTGCTGAGTCGGGGCTCCAGAGCCCGGGAGGTGCGCCTGTCGAGACCTCGCACAGCAGCTACCGAAGGCCCTGCACCCTGGAGGCTGTGCCCCGCAAGGGAAGAAGCCACCGCCGAGAAGCCTGCCGCAGCTGGAGGAAGCCCGCTCGGCCCACCTAGAGAAAGCCCGCTCACCCCGCTAGAGAAAGCCCGCTCGGCCCGGCTGGAGGAAGCCCGCTCAGCCCACCTAGAGGAAGCCCGCTCGCCCAGCTAGAGAAAGCCCGCTCGGCCCGGCTGGAGGAAGCCCGCTCAGCCAGCTAGAAAAAGCCCGCTCAGCCCCGCTAGAGAAAGCCCGCTCGGCCCGGCTGGAGGAAGCCCGCTCAGCCCACCTAGAGAAAGCCCGCTCAGCCCACCTAGAGAAAGCCCACGCACAGAAGCAAAGCACTCAGCCGAAAATAGATAACCAGAAAACAAATAAACCTCTACAAAAGAAAAGCTTATTTAGAAAAGATTAGCAAAATAGGTTTCAATTTTTCCACACAATCACATAACTAAGAAGAATGGGATGAATTAAATGGCAATAATATTTGGGGGCGTTTTTAAAATTCTTAGCAGATGTGTGACTATTAGTGACCCATGGTGGTGAGAAATACCACTTAAAAATCAAGATGTTATGTTTATTTTAAAAATCCAGATAATTTTTGTATTGTATTAAAATTTCATTAATTCTGATATGACCAATTTGAAATTGGTGATAATTTCAGGATGGACTTTAAAGTTTCTCTCTGCCATATCAAGGAAAAATAGGACTTTGCTAATTGCACTCATCTCACATGCTAGTAAAGTAATGCTCAAAATTCTCCAAGTCAGGCTTCAGCAATATGTGAACCGTGAACTTCCATATGTTCAAGCTGGTTTTAGAAAAGGTAGAGGAACCAGAGATCAGATTGCTAACATCCGCTGGATCACGGAAAAAGCAAGAGAGTTCCAAAAAAACATCTATTTATGAATTATTGACTACACCAAAGCCTTTGACTGTGTGGATCACAATAAACTGTGGAAAATTCTGAAAGAGATGGGAATACCAGACCACCTGACCTGCCTCTTGAGAAACCTGTATGCAAGTCAGGAAGCAACAGTTAGAACTGGACATGGAACAACAGACTGGTTCTAAATAAGAAAAGAAGTATGTCAAGGCTGTATATTGTTACCCTGCTTATTTAACTTATATGCAGAGTACATCATGAGAAACGCTGAGCTGGAAGAAGCACAAGCTGGAATCAAGATTGCCAGGAGAAATATCAATAACCTCAGATATGCAGATGACACCACCTTTATGGCAGAAAGTGAAGAGGAACTAAAAGGCCTCTTGATGAAAGTGAAAGAGAAGAGTGAAAAAGTTGGCTTAAAGCTCAACATTCAGAAAACGAAGATCATGGCATCTGGTCCCATCACTTCATGGGAAATAGATGGGGAAACAGTGGAAACAGTGTCAGACTTTATTTTTTTTGGCTCCAAAATCACTGCAGATGGTGACTGCAGCCATGAAATTAAAAGACGCTTACTCCTTGGAAGAAAACTTATGACCAACCTAGATAGCATATTCTAAAGCAGAGACATTACTTTGCCAACAAAGGTCTGTCTAGTCAAGGCTATGGTTTTCCTAGTGGTCATGTATGGATGTGAGAGTTGGACTGTAAAGAAAGCTGAGTGCCGAAGAATTGATGCATTTGAACTGTGGTGTTGGAGAAGACTCTTGAGAGTCCTTTGGACTGCAAAGAGATCCAACCAGTCCATTCTAAAGGAGATCAGTCTTGAGTGTTCGTTGGAAGGAATGATGCTAAAGCTGAAACTCCAGTACTTTGGCCACCTCATGCGAAGAGTTGACTCATTGGAAAAGACTCTGATGCTGGGAGGGATTAGGGGCAGGAGGAGGAGGGGAAGACAGAGGATGAGATGGCTGGATGGCATCACTGACTTGATAGATGTGAGTCTGAGTGAATTCTGGGAGTTGCTGATGGACTGGGAGGCCTGGTGTGCTGCAATTCATGGAGTCGCAAAGAGTCGGACACGACTGAGCGACTGAGCTGAACTGAACTGAAGAACAGTATACATAAGAATATAGGAAGAGATGGCTGTTCACGTTGGATCATAAAAACCTTAAAAAGCTTCAATAATTGTACTTATATAACCAAAATGAGATGACTTGGTAAGCAGGGCTTTGTAGCTGGTTGGATTCATGCTTTGACTTGCTAATTCAAATAATTCTTATGTATTCATTAAATCCGAGTCTTTGCCAAACATGATTAGTATCAATACATCTAGTTCCAATTAGTATATGAACACGACCTTGGCAAAGCCTCACTTCCTTAAAAATAGTGCTTCATCATTACGTTAATTCTTCCCATTCCAGAAGACTTGTCCCTTGAATTTCTTCCAATTTTTTTCACATTTTTTGAGAGGTTGTATTTTCTGGATAAAGGGGGAAAAAAAGCAAACCATGCAAGCGTTCCTAAGACTTGAGTTTGGCTGTGACCTTGGGGAAAGCAAAGTGCAGTCCCGGATTTACAGGGGAGGGAGCTTTGGACTGTCTCCTCCCTCCGGAAAAAAGACACGTGGATGTCGGGAATGTTTGCTGGGGGTGCGGCGAGGGGGTCATCTGTACTTGCCTGCAGTGTGAAAGCCACTGGGGAGATCAGAGAGGCTGCTCCTGGAAGATTCCAGAGCTTTGAGGGTTTGATGGAGTACACACACTGCCCAATCTGAGACAGCATTATTTTAATCTTATCTTCTACACCGATTAGCTCTGGGACCAAGAGCATGTTCATCTTCTCTGAAACTCAGTTTCATTGTGATTGGTAAATACATTTCTCCCCGCAGTTCCTGGGTAGTAAGTTTAGACTGTGTCCTCAAAAGAGAGGAAAAGACAAGGGGTACCTGGGAGGAGAGGCAGCCAGGGAAAACCAGGCAAGCTGGAGTTTTGTGTGATTCCCCTTGGGGAGAACAGAGCCCCATGCTGGAGGGGAGCAGGCAGGAGGCCTCTGGGCCGGCTTAGCCCACTTGATTAGCGGGGTCGGAGCGGATGACTGCTCCTCTCTCAGTGGGTCCTGGCCTCGCCTTCCTCCGCTGTATTCACCAGGCGGCTCTTTACGTCTGCGTCTCTATTTCTTCTCTGTAAACAGGTTCATCAGTACTATTTTTCTAGATTCCATATACATGCGTTAATACCCAGTATTTCACTCTGTATCATCTGGAGGGGTGAGAGGGGTGGGAGGGAGGTGCGAAGGGGAGGGCTACATATGTTATTATGACTGATTTGCCTTGATGTAGGGTGGNTACGTCTGCGTCTCTATTTCTTCTCTGTAAACAGGTTCATCAGTACTATTTTTCTAGATTCCATATACATGCGTTAATACCCAGTATTTCACTCTGTATCATCTGGAGGGGTGAGAGGGGTGGGAGGGAGGTGCGAAGGGGAGGGCTACATATGTTATTATGACTGATTTGCCTTGATATAGGGTGGAGACCACCGCCGCATCGTAAAGCAATTATCCTCCAGTTAAAAAATAAACACAAGGAATGCTTAAATTATTTAAAAAAAAACAAAAACAATAGCAGATGATTGGCCATTTTGCCCTTGTCAGGGGCAGGTGTCTTTTAGGCCAGTGCGGGCGCCAGAGGCTGTGGCGTGGAGGTGATCAGTAAGATGCAGTGGAGAGAGGGAGCACCCTCACTGTGAGGGCAGAAACCAGGGAGAGGGGGTTGGAGTGCCTCCAAGGAGGGGTCCACTGGGGCGATAAACTAACTCTGAGCCTGGATAGCCATGCCAGGCCTTGAGGTTTTGATTCAGTGGCCTCTGAAAAGCACCGTTCATTCATGAAATCCCGCCTCATTCTCTCCTTTATTTGTTGGGTGCTGACCAGGTGCTCAGAGTTTGGGCTGCGGACACTCACACAGTTCAGTGAGACTGTTAAGGCTGAGTGATGACCCTTCCTGGTTAGCCTGGCCTTGTTCTGCAAGGGGCAACCAACCTCTTCTTTCTAGGAAGCAAGGCTAGATGGCCTCGGTCTGGGGATGGATCAGCCTTGCAAACCTAACTCGAACCTTAAGAGCCAGCCTGCCCTGCTGGTCCTGTGCCACTCACGCTGTTGGGCTGCTGGTGGTCCTTTCTTGGGAAAGGGGACTGGAGGCCTCCCACCAACGCCCTCATCCTTCTTGGTCGTCGTCCCAAAGAACTCGCTTTGGTTCCCGTGGCGTGAGGTCAGCACTCTACTTCAGCTGGGAGGCTGGGGACTCAGTCCCTCATCCCGGTGGCTGTCAGCCCGGCTTCCTGGGACTAGGAGGCCTTACTGCTCGCTCCAGTGGTATCTGACCCCACCCCGAAGGCCCGGTTGTTTTTTCTGTTTTGTTCACCGTGGGTCTGAGCCTCTGGCCGTGACACCTGCCTGGAGGCAGATGAAAATAGGTGCAATGAGCTCAGGTAGTCCAGTGAGTAGGAACTCAAGGAATTCCAGCCCGGGTGAACTGACCCCAGAGTCTGTTCACAGCTGCTTGGCTGCTGGTTATCGCGCCTCCACTGTCCAGCGTCGAGCACTGCTTGTTCTTGAGAAAATCCAGTTCAGCCCACAGGGCGTTGCTTTGTCTATAGTCGGGTTTGCCTCCTCCCTCAGGAAGCTTTTAGAATCAGAAATATATTGCCAGTGTTCTAAATTCACAGCGTGTCTCGATTTAGGTCTTTTCCTCCACTCTTTCAGCGAGTGAATCCTTTCAATTTTTTCAGTTCTTGAATTTTTTTAAAAAATTTATTTCTAAGGCTGACTTTCCTGTTTATCCATCCTTTTTTAATGGAAAACAAAATCCTACGTATTTGACCTTCTAGACTGATTTTTCTAATTCTTTTCTGTCATGTTTTCCATCTTTCAGTCTTACTCTTTGGGGAATTTTCTCAATTCTCTTTCTGTTGAACTTTTAATTTGGGCAAATATTTAAATTTCAAGGAATCTTGCTTGTTTTATATCATCCTGCTTTTTTTTTTTTTTGAAAAATAGGTTTAATATTTTGTCAGTTTTTTCTCATACCACCGACTAGAAAGTGTTGAAGTTCTCTTTTATTTCTAGCACTGTTTTTTCATTTTTTGAAATGAAATTCTCTTTGTACATACTGGTCTTTCTCTTTCACATGGAAAACTTTTTATAAATACCTGGTGATTCCCGATTCTCTCTTTATATTTTAAAATTAGGTCCTGAAAGTTACTTGGGAGCTTATTGATAGGTGGCTCTGGGTAACGAGTGATGTAGTGGGAGCTGACCTGCCCTGGGACTCCCCAAATGTGGAAAGGTGGAGGTGCTTTTTATATATATATATATTTAAAATAAATTTTTAATGTATTTTCACTTTTAGTTAGTGGCTCACATTTTCTCTAAAGTATTCAGCATCACGGTTTTTCTCCACTGCTTCTTTTTTTTTTTTTTTAATTTATCGGTGCATGGTTGATTTATGATTTTGTGTTGGCTTCAGGTGTACAGAGAGGTGAATCAGGTGTACATTTACATGCATCCACACTTTTTTAGACTCTTTTCTCACATGGTCATTATAGAGTGTTGAGTAGAGTTCCCTGTGTTACACAGAAGGTTCTCATTAGTCATTTGCTTTTATAGGCAGAGTTCCCTGTGTTCTGCATAGCAGGGAACTCCACTCAATATTCTATGATGACCTCTGAGGGAAGTGTTTATGTCAATCCCAGTCTCCCAGTTTGAGGCTCTTTATCTCATCCAAAGCAGAAGCTTCCGATTTCCTGCCTGGGGGAGCAGACCCCTGTGTGAAACTCCCACGTGAAGCTGTGGGACTTGTCACGCCGTGTACTGGCTGTTCTAGCCTCTATGGCTGAATAACACGTGTCCCCAAAGCTTAGTGGCTTAGCGCAGTCATTTGTTACCTCTGAGGGTTTCTGTGGGTCAGAAACTTGGTAGCTGACTGGTGGTTCGGCTTTGGGACTGCTCATAAGCTGGGGCCGTGGTCATCTGAAGGCTCGACTGGGGTTGCAGGATGCGCGTCCTCGGGGACTCGATCCTATGCTGGAGAGTCGGTGCTGGAGCCCGTCTCACCACGGGGCCTGACCTCAGAGCTGCTTGAGCATCCATCCCGCACGGCTTCTCCACAGTGAGCGATCAGCAGACAGAGGGGAGTGTGCAAGCCTCTGAAGACCGAGCCTCAGACACCATCCCTTGGCACTTCTGCTGTATTCTGCTGGCTCCCAAAGAGCCGTTCTCTGGTGGCAGGAGGCTAAGCGAACCCCAGGAGCTGAGTATCGCTGGAGTCGGTCTTGTACGACAGGCACCATGCGGACTTCCTGCTTGTCTCCCCGTGTTCAGTGGTGCGTCTTACTCCCACTTTCTGATGAAACTTAGTCTTTAATTCGGGGCCCGGGGGCTCTGCAGGAAGGCAGGGAACTTTGGGCCTTATGTTCACGTCTGCCTCTGTGTGCACATTGCGGGACTCCTCCTCCCATCTCTCAGGCTTTTCTTGAAATCAGCTGTCAGCCAGGAGATTCCCTCCTGTTCTTTCTCTGATGGCAGATGTATATGTTTTCCATCACTATCATTAGTGAGTTATTAGGAGGATGGAGAGAGAAGTGTATTTGGTCAACTTACCACTTTTAACTTGAAGCCAGAAACTGTGTTTTTAGTACAGTTTCCAGAATGGGACATAATTTTATTTCATGGGCTGATTTTCTGATTATCTCTATGAATAAATTACCTTTCCCTAAAACCTAAGAACAACCTGTTAGTCCAATTGATATTAAAGGATTTTTAAGAAGCTTCAGTTTATCTATAAGACATAAATAGTACTAGGTGCTATTTATGCTTGACATAAATTTTTTTAGCCTTATTTTGATATTAATGTAAAATTAGAACTGCAATTTATAATAGGGTTCATGCGGTGAGGTTGGCCCTGTATTTCAGAAGGTAGAGGAGAAGATGAGCTTGATGACTGGCGATCCCGTCACTTCTGTGGCTGCAGCAGCTCTATGATGCATCTTTTTCTATCATTAGAAGCATCTCCTTTCATCACCAAATACAATTTGCTTGTAAATATTTATAGCTCCCCCTTTCCCAGGCTTTTTGTTACAGAGGCCTTCATTTACCCTGATGTAGTCCTCTGTCTAATTTTTCTTTCTTTTTTGGTTAATAAAGGGTACACATTTTTCTTTCAAAATCACTAAGAAATTAAGTTTAGAAGAGCCAAAAATATCTGATATTAGAGATAGGTTCATGTTCAAATTTTTCTTTCTTTTTTTGTTTAAAAAGTCTAACGATGACTGAGCGACTGAAAGACAACTAAACAATTTCAATTGATGACTTAGCAATTTAACTTTGAAAACAATTTAATTGTTAACCTAGAAAACACACGCAATCAGAAATAAAAATAAAAATTAGCCATAATTTTACTACTTTCTTCATGGTATGTATCCCTTTGATTTGTTTTTTGTGCATATGTCTCATTATTCTCTCTATTAATTTTGTCACTTAATGGTTTATTATGACCATCTTTCCTTATTAAGGAATATAAGCCAGCTATTTATCAATTATACTTCAATAAAACTGAAATTAAAAAAGGAACATAAGCCTAAATGATCAATTTTAATGTCAGTATACAATTCCATTTTACGAATAAAATAATGTATTTAACCCATTCCATATTGATGGATATTTAGGTTGCCATAAAATCTTAGTTATAATAAACAGTGCTATGATAAATATTCGGATATGTTTGTGTGTGTGTGTCTCACACACACACAAACATATCCACACCCTGACTTTGACTATTTTGGAAAGGTAGATCCTTTGAAGTAGAATTTCTGCACTGTAGGCTCTCAGTCAGTTCAGTTCAGTTGCTCAGTCGTGTCTGACTCTTTGTGACCCCATGGACTGCATGCTGTCCATCACCAACTCCCAGAGCTTGCTCAAACTCCTGTCCATCGAGTCGGTGATGCCATTCAACCGTCTCATCCTCTGATGTCCCCTTCTCCTCCTGCCTTCAATCTTTCCCAGCATCAGGAGGGAAAATCTTTTCCAAGTTCTTTGAGTCAGTTCTTTGCATCAGGTGGCCAAAGTATTGGAGCTTCGGCTTCAGCATCAATCCTTCCAATGAATATTCAGGACTGATTTCCTTTAGGATGGACTGGTTGGATCTCCTTGCTGTCCAAGGGACTCTCAAGAGTCTTCTCCAACACCACAGTTCAAAAGCATCAATTCTTCAGCACTCAGCTTTCTTTGTAGTCATGTGACCACTGGGAAAACCATAGCTTTGACTAGATGGACTTTATTGGCAAAGTAATGTCTCTGCTTCTGAATATGCTATCTAGGTTGGTCATAACTTTTCTTCCAAGGAGTAAGCATCTTTAAATCTCATGGCTGCAGTCACCATCTGCAGTGAATTTGGCACCCAAAAATGTAAAGTCTGTAACTGTTTCCATTGTTTCCTCCTCTATTTGCCATGAAGTGATGGGGCTGGATGCCATGATCTTAGTTTTCTGAATGTTGAGTTTTAAGCCAACTTTTTCACTTTCCTTTTTCACTTTCAAGAGGCTCTTTAGTTCTTCACTTTCTGCCATAATGGTGGTGTTATCTGCGTATCTGAGGTTATTGGTATTTCTCCCAGCAGTCTTGATTTCACTTGTGCTTCATCCAGCCCAGCGTTCCTCATGATGTACTCTGTATATAAGTTAAATAAGCAGAGTGACAATATGTAGCCTTGACGTACTCCTTTCCTAATTTGGAACCAGTCTGTTGTTCCATGTCCAGTTCTAACTGTTGTTTCGTGACCTGCATGCAGATTTCTCAGGAGGCAGGTTAGGTGGTCTGGTATTTCCATCTCTTTAAGAATTTTCCACAGTTTGTTGTGGTCCACACAGTCACAGGCTTTGGAGTAGTGAAGAAAGCAGAAATAACTGAAGCCTATCCCTTCTCCAGTGGATCTTCCTGACCCAGGAATTGAACCGGGGTCTCCTTCATTGCAGGCAGATTCTTTACCAACTGAGCTATCAGGGCAGCCCATGAGACGTTTCAGGTGAACAAAATAGGCAACATATAGTTTGATTATATATCTTTTTTACATAGGAAAAATTCACCAAAGAATCAGAAGTGACTATTTCTTAACAGGGCAACCCACTCCAGCATTCTTGCCCGGAGAACCCCATGGACAGAGGGGCCTGGGGAGCTATAGCCCGTGGGGTGCAAAGAGTTGGACACGACTGAGCGAATCAGCACAGCACGCGTGGTGGGGATGGAGGGTGTTCCTTCCCTTAGCACTTCTGGGACCCTTCAGTCATTTAGGGCAAACATTACTTTAGCCTTTTTCTGAGATAGAGGGTTAGAGTTGGGAATTGTCCCAAATAGGGTCCACTACACTTGTAGCTCTGCTTCGGGTCAAAGCTGAAAATTGGGGAGGTGGGGCAAATCTCCTTGCAGCTTTTTAAAAATCATCATCATTGCTATTTTTATTGGTTTATTTCTTGGCTGCAGTGCACGCATGCAGGATCTTTGTTCCCCAGCCATGGATTCAATCGTGCTCCCTGAAGTGGAAGCACATAGTCCTAACCACTGACCCACCAGGGAAGTTCCTCTCTTTGCATCTTAATGCAAGTTCCAAGGAGACCATTATCCACTGCTGTGGCTTAGAAGATGAACAGCTATCGCCAGGAAAGAAACTCTTGACCCAGAAAACCTTCAGTGCCGCGAGTGAGATATGGGAGCTAGCTCTGGTACAACCATGACATGACATCAGTTCATTTCTGTCTCTGGTGACCTGGGGAGCCCAGAGATCTTTTCGGAGTTCCCATGAAGTTGAAACTATTTTCATAGTTATACTAAGCTGTTATTTGCCCTTCACTCTCATTTTCTCATGAGTATGCAGTGGAGTTTTCTAGAGACTAAATGATGTGTGATATTTCAACAGAGTGAATGCAGAAGCAGATGGCATAATCCAGTTGTCATCGATTAAGCCAAGCATTGAAGAGATGTGCAAAAATATAAAACAATGCTATTCTCTTGCTACTTATTTTGTTTTGGAAAATAGAGTCATTTTTCATTAAATATGCTATTTATGGTATCAGAATGAGCTTATTATTTTTCATTTATAAATGAATGAGTCAATATTTCAAATTTTCTATTTTAATTTCAAATATGGTAAATTTTGAGAAATATTTAGCCACATGAGCAAAAGTCTTTTGGGGGTCCTGGATAATTATTACAGTATACAGAGGTCCTGAGATGAAGCAGTTTGAGAACCAATGATGTAAAGAAAAGAGACTGACCCGAACCCTAGGAAATGGCAGCAGCAAGAGATGCAGAATTTCTACTGACCGATGAGCATTTGACAGACCATATTATTATGGATATTTGATTCCAAACTACTTTTAGAGGAGAATGAATACATTCTAAGAGCACTTAAAAATTTCCCTCAAACCTTTTCAGCAAAACTAGACACAAAGCCAAATAATTAATGAAAAGGAAAACTGGACTCAGGCTTCTAAAGAATTTAGCAGGACAGGAATTGAGAGGTAAATGATCATGCCTTGTAATGGTTCAGTTTTCTATTTTTTAACTTATTTTAAAAAAGCTTTTTGATGTGGACCAATTTTTTAAAGTCTTTATTGGATTTGTTAGAATATGTTTCTGTTTTATGTTTTGTTTTTTTGGCTACAAGGCATGTGGGATAATAGTTCCCGGATCAGGGGTCAAACTTGCAACCCTTGCATTGGAAGATGAGGTCTTAACCACTGGACCGCCAGGGAAGTCCTGGTGCAACGCTGTAAAATACAAATAAGTTTGAATTTAACCGTGAGCTTTGAAAGTTTCTGAAAAATTCCTATTTTTATTTTGAAATTGTCATCTAGCTAAATTCATGAATACTTTGTTAAGCTCCCTTATTCATTTTTTTCTATATCTTATGTGCCAGCAGCTAGAATGCATTGTTTTAACTGATATGAAGAAAAAATAGTGGCTCAGTTACCAAGCTGATGTAATAGTCATTAAAAAAGATAGATTCTCAAAATAGCATGGATGCTTGTGTATGTAGATTGATAGTATGTTTAACTATAACCTTCCAGCAGCGCGCCCCTGATCATATGCCTGATTTATCTTTATGAGTCTTGATTAACAACAGGACCTATTCGGATCTGTTTAGTTTGTGAGGATTGGGTAACAATAGGTGAGAGACTCCAGTGGTTTCATTAAGATTCAAGAGTCTTTACAAAGGCAGGTCTTTGGAATAACATTTCATGAATTGCCCCTGTAGTTTTCAATCAGTATCTAACCTCTAATTATTCTGTAAGCTCCTTCTGAAGCATGCGTTTCTTAAAATAACATTGATCATGTTTATATTGCAAAAAGAATACATATTCATTGTAGAAAATATAGTTGAGCATGGAGATGTGAAAGAAGTAAGTATTAGAGGCACATTCTTCCCACAAAGATCACCCTATTAACAATTTGGTATGTATCTGGTTAGCACTTTTGACAGGTACATACACACAAATTTTTCCTTTTGCAAAAATGGGGCCATACTGCAGATACCGTTTTGTAACTTGCTTCCCCTGAAACAGTATTTCATTAACATTTTTATTTCAAGTATACTTTTTTTTTTTGGCTCAGATGGTAAAGAATCTGCCTGCAATGTGGCAGAACTGGGTTCGATTCCTGGATCAGGAAGACATCCTGGAGGAGGGCATGGCAACCCACTCTGGTGTTCTTGCCTGGAGAGTCCCCTGACAGAGGAGCCTGGTGGGCTCAGTCCTGGGGCCACAAAGAGTGGGACATGACTGAGCAGCTAGCACTATGCTTTTTCTTATACTCACGTTACCTACAGTTCTCCAGATATTTCTACTGCCATTCTCTTAGGTTTTAAGAGTATATCATGCTGTGTTCAAGGTTCTATCACTCAAGGTTTTCATTGCAAACAACAGAAACTGACACGGGCTAAATTTCCCAGAAAAGGAGTTGATTGGAAACATTGGCAGCTCCCAGGGTGGGGGTAATAAGATGCCAGCCAGAATCAGAACATGGAAAACAAGCGCCCACAACAATGAAACACCAGAGATTTCTGCCTAAATCTGTGTTCATTTAAAAATTTAGTCCTGCCTGCTCAGCCCTGCGGAATTTATCCCCTCCACTTAGAATTGAGAGGAAATAGATGTGAAGTGTCAAAATGGTAAAAGATGAACAACTGATACAAATGGGAAAGACTCGCGCAGATCAAGCCAGAGGGGTTATTATGTCATGAGACCAACAGACCAAAGACCCCTTGGCTGGCCACACTGGGAGTCAGATTTGAGATGGGCTGGTTTCATTTCTCCCTTGTGGCAGCTGACGGGGCACACACAGTGCCCTTGATTGTTTAAGTGATGCGCAGAACCACACTGCGGGCTCCCCGAGGAGGCTTTGAAAGGCAGCTGGGAACTAGGGCTGGACGGCCTCAGTGGGCCATGCTCAGTCTGTGGCGACGTGAAAAGCAGCAAGGGCCACCCAGCACGCGGAGGGTCCTCCGAGGCAAGGCTGTGCCGTGCTGCAAGGCCAAGCCGCCTCTCACCTCCCACCCCCGCCTCGAAACCGCTGCCTGAGACCCTGTGCTAGCCTGCCTGATGCTGCAGCCTGACATCAGGCCTTTCGAAATAGAAGACGAATTCTTGCGGGTATGAGAGGAAACACGGCCGTTTTGAAAAGTCATCTTCTACCGAAACCACTGCCTAAGGGCATCCTGCAGCACTAAAAATGACGTGGAGAAGAGAGAGCGCCTTGAGAACGGAATTTCTCTCAGCTTTCCTTAAAGTTCTGATGAGCTCTTCTAGAGACCAGTACCTAGGCTGGGGCAGTACAACTGGCCTCCCGTGACTGCTCCGCTGCGGAGAGGCTGCCTTCCCTAGAGCGCTGCGCTCAGCGGTGGCAGAAAATAGAAAGCCCACCTCCTCCCCACCCCCACCTGCCTCCCCCTGAAGGTGGGCCCCTAGTGATGCTTTACTCAAAATGCGAGCTTGCTGAGGAGGTCAGTGCCCTAGTCTTTTTTTAATCAACGTGTTTCGTCAGAAAATAAGGCCTTCAAAGAGTTGACACTAAAAAGTAAGGAAGTGGGCAGTAAAAGAAATAAGAAAAAAGAAGCCACAGCCGCTGCTGAGCACTCCTGGACCCCTTTGCACGCATCTTCTCAGTTCACGCTGGGTGCCTTCATAAGCAGGTGTTAGCGTTTCCATCTTACGGAGGCGGTGGCGGAGGTTCAGAGAAGGAGAGACTTGCCCATGACCACAGGCGACAGCGAGGAGATACCAGATGCAAACCGTGTTTTTCCCCCACTGCAAACTGTTTCAACACAATCCAAGTATTAGGGAGGAGTTTCAAGGAAGAGCAAAGTGATCAAGGACACTGTACTGGTGGGAGAGAGGAGGAGAAGCGTGGCCATTACACATTTGTCACTGACATCTGTTGGTGTTCTTTGTAGCTGACCACATATTTGTAGTATGTAGTTGACCTATATTTGTAGTTGACCACAATATAACATAAAAGGGAAAATTATATAGATGTAAAGGACTGATTATTTACTGACTTTTTTTTTTTTTTTTAATTTTAAAAATTATTTATTTGTCCTTGGCTGTGCTGGGTCTCTTTGGCTGTGCTGGTTTTTCTCTAGTTGTGGGGAGTGGGGACCACTCTCTAGTTACGGTGAAGACTTCTCATTGGGGTGTCCTCTTTTGTTGTGGGGTACATGCTCAGGAGCTCAGTTCAGTTCAGTCACTCAGTCGTGTCCAACTCTGCGACCCCAGGGACTGCAGCGTGCCAGGCCTCCCTGACCATCACCAGCTCCCGCAGCTTGCTCAAACTCATGTCCATCAAGTCAGTGATGCCATCCACCCATCTCATCCTCTGTCATCCCCTTCTCCTCCTGCCCCCAATCCCTCCCAGCATCAGGGTCTTTTCCAGTGAGTCAGCTCTTCGCATCAGGTAGCCAAAGTACTGGAGTTTCAGCTTCCGCTTCAGTCCTCCCAGTGAACACCCAGCACTGACTTCCTTCGGGAGGGACAGGCTGGATCTCTGGCCTCAGGAGTCGTGGCTCCCGGGCTCTGGAGCACAGGCTCTGGAGCTGCGGTGCTCGGGCTTAGTCACTCCACCACATGTGGGGTCTTCCCGGACCAGGATCGAATCCACATCTCCTGCATTAGCAGGTGGACCCTTTACCACTGAGCCTCCAGGGGGGACCCTACCGAATTTAACAACATGCTCACTAACTGCTAACATGAAAACTCTGTTGTTCAAATATCGTCCTCCTCACATGATCAGAAATGTGTCTGTGATACTCCTTCCACTATCTGCTAAGCTTTGTAAGTGGCCGTATCTGTTTACTGATCTTCCGTTAGTCCCTTTTCTCGTATGTATACACATCTGTTTATATACACTCGCACACATACACACACCTAAAAAGGGGTTTTAATTCTTGGAACATCTTTAGTTTTTTGCTATTTAAAGCAATATAATAATACTTTTTGGTATAAGAAAAATTCTTGCTCATTGGTAAAAAGTTTGTAAGTGGGACAAAAATCAATATCACTCAAATCTTATAAATTGGTGGAAACCACTGCAGTTTGTTCTGTTTCCATGTATTCTAAGCACTATATGTATGGGGAAAAGCTTTTCCATTTTGAGATAATTATAGAGTCACAAGAAGTTAGCAAAATAGTACAGAACTGTCCTGCACACCTGTACCCAGTTACACCCACTGGTCGCATCTTATATAACTGTGGTCTAATCCCCAAATCCAGGGAATTGACATTGGTAAAACGCACGTGTATAGTTCTGTCAATTTAATCACATGAATATATTTAGGCAACCATCTCCACAATGAAAATTGTCTATGTAATTTTTTTAAATGGGGATATTCTGTGTAATATGCCTTGTAACTTTTTTCGTCCTCTAACAAGACAGCTCACTGAGTGCGGTGAATCTCTCTCCTACAATGATTCTATTTCTGTCTGTGTCATATCCCATTCTGTTGATACAAAGCGTCTTGGACACTTCGTTTATAGGAAGCAGGATTAGGAAGTCAGTGGCTACGGGCATGGTAAAGGTGCCTGTGGCATGCTGATACTCACTTCTCGAGAGAGTGTATCAATTCCTACTCATGTGAGCAGACTGAACGACCAGCTCACTAACCAGTGCCTTGGCCGACATAGGTATTAGTAGTAAAGGAAATCAGTACCTTTTTGATAAGCTGAAAAGTGTTGTTTTATTGTGCTTTAATTTGCTATGTGTGATTGATAGTAAGGTTGAATGTTTCTTATGCTTATTGAACATTAATGTCTTGATTATACAGTTTTATTCCTATACTCATGCCATTTTTTTCTATAGAGGAAATTTTTTCTTTATATATTTGTAAGCATCACTTATTTATGAAGGCCATTACCCACTATTGCATACATAGGGATTTGTTTTGGGGGGGGGTAGGTTTGTTTGAATTTGTTGCTGGGTTTTAAATTTTGTTTATGATGATTTTGCCATGCAGAAATTAATAATTTTCTTAAATCAATCTTTTTTTTTTAGTTTCTTCCTTTGGAGAATCCTTTTCCACACTGAAATAATCAAGTTGTTTTCTTTTTGTTCTTTTAGGATTTTCAAAAAACTGTTAAGCCTTTTAAAATCCTTGCTATTTTAGCAAACAGTATAAACTATATCTAGTAACTTTAATTCTAAATGGTTATCTATCCAAGCAACAACTTTTGAAATCGTTTCATTAACCTGCAATGTCTCATTTATCATATATTAAAATCATACATGTGCTGCACAGAGGACAGAAAGTGGAAAGTGGTGTGAGCTCACACCCATTTGTTTCGTTTCCTCACTCCTTCATTCCTGCATTGACTCATTCCTGCATTGACTCATTCCACAGACATTCATTCAGCCCCACTCTGTGCTTTAGATGCGGTGGTTAACATGATGCTCAAGATGGGCAGGTGCTTGTCATAGGACTCTTTTGCTTTCAGGAGTGGGCTGGGGAAAGCGAAAGTTATAGCAAAAAAGTAAAAAAAGAAAAAGAAAGAAAAACTTGAGTAGAAGGTGTATGAGAAGGAATAAGCGTGACTGCTCCCGGCCGCACGCCCAGCCCGAGCCTCCGGCGTGTCGGCTGCTCCCGGCCGCACGCCCAGCCCGAGCCTCCGGCGTGTCCTGCCCGGATTACTGCAGTGCTTTTCTGTCCTGGCCTCTTTTAGTCTATTCTCCTGGCAACCACCAGAGTAATGTTTCTAAACCGCAGCTGGATCACCCGGTTCCTCTGCGCCAAACCCTCCGATAGCCCACTCTTCCTTTTCTGTTGCTAGGTAACAAATGACTACACAATAGCAGCGTGGACCAGCGCTATCTGCATCTCACTGTTTCAGGGGTCAGGGGTCAGGGTTGGTGGGAGCCCTTTTAGCATCTGTCTGCCACCGAGAGAAGAAGGCAGGGCCTCGCATGGCCCCGGAGCCCCCTCGTGTGCTCCCCTGCCCAGCACCGCGCTCTGGCATGGTCCTCCTCGCCCCGCCTCCGTGCCTGTGGGCCCCGACTGGGCCTCAGGCCCGCCAGGCACCGTCCAGCCTCAGGGCTCCTGCTCTGGCTGTTGCCACACTTACTACACACACGCTCTGCTCGGCTTCCTCTCCTCCAGCTCTTTGCCCCGTGTCACCTCTCCGTGTCCCTGACCAGCCACAGAAGGATGCTTGTCCGCCTCCTGATGTGGACACCCGAGCTGCCCGTCTCTCGTACCCCGTGCCCTGGCTTCTTCCTTGCACAGCTTCCAACAAGCTATTGCTTCTGAGATGCTGCATTTGCTGTACTTACCCTTTATCACCTGTCTTGTCCCCTGAGAAAGTAACCTCCACAAAGGCAGAAATCTTGGTTTTCTTCCTGGTACCCCCAAATGCACCTGGCACAAAGCCAGCATTGCATATATAAGTGTTGAATAAATGGGGATGGCAATGACTTGAAGACATTTGAGCCAAGTTTTGAACAAGAGGCCTTTTCCAAAAAGATTAGTGGAAGAAAGATCATTTCATGCATACTTTTGAAAAAAAAGATTTTATATGAAAGCTCTTCCAAGCCCTTTCCAAACATTACTTCATTGAATCCTCTAAAAACCCTATGATTATGTACAGCTATTATCCCCATTATACAGATGAGGAAATTTAATAACTCACTCAAAGTCACACTGTTAATATTTAAATAGAGAGCCAGGCAGCGTGGGACCAGGGTCTGTATGCTTAACCTCTATGTTTTGCTGCCTTTCAAGGCATAGCCAGTGCAAATACCCCGAGGCTCAAAAAGACGTGCAGCTTTTGGGCAGTGAAGAAGCCCGGTGTGGATGGTGTTTATCTAGGTATGAGCAGCATGATAGGAATTGAGTCCAGAGATGAGGCAAAGATGACGACCCGGCCAGCCTTACAGACTGGGGTAAGGAGTGAAGCAGAGGTTGTTCTGATTGATGGAGGTTTTTTAACAGGGCAATGCTGTGATTTGATTTAGGTTTAAAAATGATTTGCTCTGGATACTGGCTGGAGAAAGGACTTGTGACGGTGAAGAAGGAGGTAATGAAAAAGCAATTGTCATGAACAGTTCTGTTAATTCTGTTTCTCCTAGATGTATTTTTTTCTCGTTATATTAATTTAGAAGTACCTCCTGAGTCTGTTTGATTCTTAGTTCTGTCAGCTAATGGAATATCTTTGCTTTTTTATTATGTTGTGTCGTGTCTGCATATGTGTATGTGTGTTGTGTCTCTGCATAGTGAGCTTTATGAAAATTGCAGATGATGCACTTTAGAACTGTAAATAATTTATTGAAATACGGTTGATTTACAATGTTGAGTTAGTTTCAGGTGTATAGCAAAGTGATTCAATTATATGTATACATATATTCATTCTTTTTTATATTCTTTTCTTATGAAGGTTATCCCTGTGCTATACAGTAGGTCCTTGTTGGTTATCTATTTTATATGTAATAGTGTGTGTATGTTCATCCCAAGCTCCTGATTTATCCTTACCCACCATGTTTCCCTTTCAGTAACCATAAGTTTGTTTTTGATGAAAGTGAAGAGGAGCGAAAGACCCTTTTGATGAAAGTGAAAGAGGAGAGTGAAAAGGTTGGCTTAAAGCTCAACATTCAGAAAACGAAGATCGTGGCATCTGGTCCCATCACTCCATGGGAAATAGATGGGGAAACAGTAGAAACAGTGTCAGAATTGTTTTGGGCTCCAAATAGTGAAAGAGGAGAATGAAAAAGTTGGCTTAAAGCTCAACATTCAGAAAACGAAGATCATGGCATCCAGTCCCATCACTTCATGGCAAATAGATGGGGAAACAGTGGAAACAGTGGCTGACTTTATTTTGGGGGGCTCCAAAATCACTGCAGATGGTGATTGCAGCCCTGAAATTAAAAGATGCTTACCCCTTGGAAGGAAAGTTATGACCAACCTAGATAGCATATTCAAAAGCAGAGACATTACTTTGCCAACAAAGGTCCATCTAGTCAAGGCTATGGTTTTTCCAGAGGTCATGTATGGATGTGAGAGTTGGACTGTGAAGAAAGCTGAGCGCTGAAGAATTGATGCTTTTGAACTGTGGTGTTGGAGAAGACGCTTGAGAGTCCCTTGGACTGCAAGGAGATCCAACTAGTCCATTCTAAAAGAGATCAGCCCTGGGTGTTCATTGGAAGGACTGATGCTAAAGCTGAAACTCCTATACTTTGGCCACCTGATGCAAAAAGCTGACTCATTGGAAAAGACTCTGATGCTGGGAGGGATTGGGGGCAGGAGGAGAAGGGGACGACCGAGGATGAGATGGCTGGATGGCATCACTGACTTGATGGACACAAGTTTGAGTAAACTCCAGGAGTTGGTGATGGACAGGGAGGCCTGGCGTGCTGCGATTCATGGGGTTGCAAAGAGTCGGACAGGACTGAGCGACTGAAGTGAACTGAACTGAAGCCTGTTTCTGCTTTGTAGGTAAGTTCACTGTAGATAAGTATCATTTTTAAATTAGATCCCATGTATGAGTGATGTCATATGATGCCTGTCTTTCTCTGTCTGACTTGCTTCACTTAGTACGATCATCTCCGGTCCATCCATGTTGCTCCAGGTGGCGTGCTTTCATTCTTCCTCATGGCTGAGTAGCATCCCACTGTGTATGTGCCACGTCTCCTTTATCCGTCCCTCTGTTAGTGGGCGTTTAAGTTGTCGCCTGGCTATTGTAGACGGTGCTGCTGTGGGCACTGGGGTGCCTGCACCCTTCAGATTTTGTTTCTCTCTGGATGCATGCTCAGGAGTGGATTGGCTGGGCCATGGGGTGGGTTTATTTTTCATTTTCTGAGGAAACGTCAGCCCGTACGGTCTGCACTCCCACCGAGAGCGCAGGGGGCTCCTCTCCACACCTCCTCCGGCGCCGACTGTGTGCCCTTCCTGACGCCCCGATGACCGGCGTGGGGTGACGCCTCGCCGCAGGGTTCATTTGCATCTCTCTGGCAATTCGCGATGTTGAGCATCTTTTCTTGTGGTGTTTGGTCATCTGTAGTAACAGAACTTTTGAGAAGACAGAAAGGCATCACGCGCGCTGACGTCAAGCAGCAACCAGTTCCTCACACCCCAGCTCGCTTTCAGACTGCAGTCTATGCTTCAGAACAGGTTTACTGAGGCAGAATTTGCACGCTGTGAATTTTACGCAGGCTCAGTGAGCGCGTCCCTGGCTTTTAGTCTGTCTGCTGGGTAGCGCAGCGGCTGTCACCGTCCCATTTCAGAACTTTCCTTTGCACAAACTTCGAGTCCACTGGAGTCGCGTGTCTTTCTCACCATCCTTCCGAGAGAGCCATGGATTTACTCTGTGCCTATATATATTTATTTTTTCTGGACATTTCACATGACTGGACTCACAGAGGACAGAATCTTTCATGCCCAGCTGCTTTCTCTTGTTGTCATGCTTTTGAGGCCCATCCATGCTTCGGGGAGTATCCGCACCTCACTGCTTTTTATTAGTGAAGAGCGTTCCACTGCGTGAGTATACTATGTTTCATTTGGTTTTCATCAGTTGACAGATAACTGGGTTCTTTCCACTTCTGCTTGTTATAAATAAAGTTGCTTAAGACATTGCCATTTACATCTTCGTGTGGACATGTGTTTTCATTTCTCATGGGTAGAAATTTTTTTTGAGGAGCAGAATTTCTGGGTCTTTTGGAAAATCTTCATTTAAATTAATTTTCAAAGTCTTAAACAAAACTAGAATAGCCTGCACCATGAGTTTATTTTGATAAGTTGTCATCTCCAAATAACTTTGATTATTTTTTATTAAATGTAAATTTGTAAAGCTACCTTTTGTTATGTACTTGACATTTTAACTTAATAAGGAATGACTTTGCATTTCATAATGTTTCAAACACTGAGAAATAATTTCTCCATGCTCATGGGTTTTTCCCTTGGTACTCAATTTGTGATTTGATTAAAAATGTCTTTAAAAACAAGATGTTCTCTAAATCATTGTTTTAGGCCACGTACCATATGGAGTTATTTCTGCCTTTAAAATAACTCTTCCATGGAGAAGGCGGCTTGAAAACCGCAGAGTGAATATCTTTCTTCTTCGTTATTTTAGCTGCTGACATTTTAAACTGAATTTAGCTGTGGCCTTATATTTTTAAAGTTAATGAAGTAGATTTCAGGTTCGGTTAACAGTAATTTAAGATGACAATTAAATTATTAGTGAAGCTAATTATTAAGTGGAAAACTCACGGTAATACCCAAGCTAATGATGAAATAAAATCTTAGTTTCAAGAGCTGTGCAGACCGTGAGCTGAATGGGGTATAGATTTTTTTAAAAAGCACAGTGGGAAGGCTGACAGGGGACAGTCCCATGTAAGGTCTTATTTCCAGGAGGCTGAAGTTTAATATTTAGGTTCATGTCTAGTTCTGGTTTATTTATCTAAGTCACGTTGGGTGTAAAACACTGTTTCACAACGTCTTAAGCAATGTCTCTAAATATAAATGCATCCATTATGCTTCTCCCATTTATCTCAAACTCACATGACAAGCGCAGTAACTGTCATATTTATAATAAACACAAAAGAAGAGCATGCATTTCCTTGAGGGGTTTGCTTGAAGCAAAACTCCTGGATAGTGAGCGATGGTGCATCCAAGTCATAGATGAGGCCAAGCCTTTTCCCCAGGTGGTGAAACCGCGTTTTTTAACAATAACTTTCATTGGAGTGTATTGGAGCATAGTTGCTTTACGATGCTGTGAGTCTCTGCTGCTCGGCAGAGTGAACCAGCTCTGCGTGTACGTGTCCCCTCTTTCGGGAGCTTTCTCCCATCCAGGTCCCCACAGGGCGCGGAGTGGAGCCCCCCGAGCTCTCCCCGCTGAGGTCCACGGGCCTGCCCTCTGCTTCTTAGCGCTTTCACCGCCGCGTGTGAGCCTGTCTGCTGCTCCTCCGGGTTTGAATCGGGAGAGCTGGAAACCAGGCAGGTTCATCAACAGTCAAGGGGTGACTAAGACACGATTCGCTCTCTCCAGCGAGGCAGCAAATGGCGTCGAAAATGAACTGTGGGCTCAGTTCAGCATGCCTGCATCTCAGAGCACGATGCTCAATAAATAAAGCAAGACATGAAGTAAAGCATACTGAAAGATCCCTATTTTTGTAATATTCAAAGACTGCATCAAGCTGTGGTGTCAGAAGTCAGGACAGTGGTTGATCTCGGGGAAGAGAGGGCCTCGAGGTGGGAAGGGCAGGAGAGGCGTCTCCGGGTGCCCGCGGCCTTCGCTTCTGGACCTGGATTTCTTCCTTTTGTGACATCTCTGTGAGCTCCATGCTTACGATCTGCACGCCTTTGTGTGCACATGTTAAACAAACCAAACAAAAAGTAAAAGGCAAGTAGGTAGTCAATGCAGAAAAGCATTACTTTTTATCTTCTTTTGATTTTAATTGTAATATTGATTTGCACTGAGGCAGAATCCTTAAAGCAAAATGTATCACAAAACTCTTTCACATGAATAAAATTCCTTGATATAGGCTCTGAATTTGTCATTCATGTATTTTGAAACAAGTTGAACTGTTTCCTCATATAATTATTTTATAAATTTCCAAAAATAGGATTTTTTTGTGAGTACTTTGCAAGTTAATTTGGAAGGTATTGACATCTTTATGGATGTTTTCAACTAGGTTTATCTCTGATGCTTGCCTATTTGTCTGCTCTTGTGCTGGTTACTATTAGTCATTTTTCTTTTAAAAACTCAATTATAATCACATCATTAAAATACAAATATGTTCTTATTGTTAAAATCTAAAATATTATAAGTAAGTCTATAATCTCAAATTCGGATATATCTTTTTCTCTTCCACAGGACTGTCCATAGTTATCAGTCACCAAATAACTAGGTATCTAAATTTTCTTCAGTATCTCTATATATGTAAATATGCCCAGAGAACACATATGGTATCAGCTCGTCATTTTTTTGCCTACATGAACTATACCAGGTAATCCTCATTTGTGTGTATTTTACTTTTTATTTTCCCCTCCCAACAATATGCTTTAGAGCTCTTTTCATGAAAGAAGAGTAGAATTCCCTCATTCTTTTAATTTGCTGACTGCTATCAATAGAACGGATATGCAATGGATTATTTATTCATCCTATTAATGAACATGTAGACTGTTTCCATTTTTATGATTGTGAACAGTGCTAAACCATAGCTATACACATCTCTTTATGCATGCTTGCGAGTCTTTCTCTAAAGTAGATCTTGAGAGTTAGAATCAGTCAAATATTATGCACGTATGAAAGTTTGATTAATACTGCCTAAATTCTTCCCTACAATTATTTTTCCAATTGGCATGCCTTCTAAGAATATTTTAAAAGTATTCATTTCTATCCTCTCATCAAAACCTCATATATTAAATACCATGAGGAATGGTAAAAATGGATGATTACTGTGCTCATGGAATTTGTCATTGAATGTGATTAAGTACATAAATATTTGTAACATAAGGCAATGCAAATAGCGCCTTAAAGCCCGCTGCGTTTGTGGAAGCTGCAGCTCGTGGTGCTTGGTAAGGAGCAGAGGGGACGCCTTACCCCTGGAGTGCGTTAGTGACTGCTTCCCAGCCAGCAGGGCTGACTCAGAACCCGGCCTATTGGCTTCCTGAGTGGATTCAATTTTCAGGAATCTATCACAGTAGCCAAACTTATGGAAAAACAGAAATAGCAGAGTCCAGGCCTGCTCTCCAGCTGTCGTTTTCTGTCCATGGACACCCCACAATGCAAGCCAAATTATCATTTAAATGCCAGGTAGCCCAGTTTTTAAGAAAATATATCCACACGGCAGACCATTTGGCATAGAGCTTCTGTGAAACTTCTCAGTGGAGGAACCTGATTTATAGTCTTGACCAGTGAACGTGGAATGAGGAAGAGGGGAAAGAGAGGCGGAGCTATGGGAATCGCCTCCTCACAGCACGCGCCGCCCTCTGCTCTGCAGATGGTGCCTCGGCTCCTCTCCCCTGGGCACTGCTGGGCTGAGTCCAGCCGGCGTTCGCCTCGAGCCTTCTCTCTTCTTCCGGACTCTCAAGGATGGACAGTCCTCCTCCTGATGGGCACACACTGCAATCGCGTGTTATTCTCTGGAGGCAACCCATGCTATTTAATCCTAATGATAAAATCAATAATTATAGTCAGAGATGCTTATTTAAAGCTTATGATGTGCCAGGCACAGTTCCAAGTGCTTTAAATACATTAACTCATTTAATCCTCTTTAAAATGTCTTTCTTGATCTCCATTTTTGTCCATCATGTGTTGGTTTGATAACTTATTTATCCAAGGGAGCCAACTTATTTATTTTATTTACACGTTCTTGGGGTGACCCTCAATATAGATGCAACATACAGAAACACAATTAAAACAGGGCAGAAATACTAAGTAGAAGAGATTCTTTTTGATTGGGTCAATAGGTGAAATTTCTCAAGAAGGAAGAGATGATGCTTCAAAGCATGAGTTGAATTTTTATTGGCAGTGATAGGATGAGATTTCATGCCTTGAATAAATGAATTTCCCTGCTTAAAAGTGAAATTTCACTTCCCTGGAAAGTTTTCTGACTTGAAATATCTAATATCTTATTAATGTCTGATAAGCAAGATGTATTTGATTAAGAATTTTGCTATTTGGGGTAGAGGTCGGGAGAGAATACAGGTGTTTTCCTGGACTGTTTTTGTTGTCTGATTAAACTATAGAATTAAAACAAAACTGTCATTGGCTCTGTGAGCTTTTTCTTTCCAAATGTTTCTTACACATTTGCAGCACAATTTATATCTTAATGAAAATGAGGCTCAAGAGATGCTCTTAGGATCCAGGAGGGGAAATTAGAGTGCTTTGTCCTTGATTATAGCATCTGTTATTTCCTAGGGAAAAAAGCATCAGTGGTCACTTGTAAATTGTAATTCTGACCTACATTGCAGAGCTTGCAAATTTCCTTGGGAGCCTGATCAATAACACACTGTTAAAAGGGAACCTTGCTAACAGCTTTTTCAAAGAAAAGGTTGACAGTCAAGAAAACAATTTGTTCAATCTCATCTACTCTCCCGGAATTCCCATGAGGTAAAACTGCTCCTTATTTCGTAGTCACAAAAGCATTTTGTTTAAAATGATAATGTTGATGTTTGTTACATTTTAACATGAAAGATACACATATCAAATATGAAAAGGACCTCTGGATTCTTGTGGTAGCAGGCTGGCCTTGTCTGACATCCTTCTCCCAGCTTCTGGGATGGTACCCTAAAAAGATTCACCAAAAACTGGCAACAGAAGAGGTAACTAAAAGGAAGGCAGTCAGTCAAATCCTGCGTGAAATGTTTTCTAATTCTAATAAATTAAGAATCCTATTTTTGGACTACACATCACCTGCCCACTTTGTGCATCTGAACTGTGCAAAGAGGTCCAAAGATGATGGGAAGAGATCTGAAGTCAGCCCACATTTAAAGTGGGCCAGTCTCTGAGTTAGGAGTTTTCAGTCTTGGCACTGTTGACATTACAGTTAGGATTAAGGCTACAGCTAGGATTAGGGTAGCAGGCTGGCTGGGTCTGACACCCTTCTCCCAGCTCCTGGTGTGGAATCCTGAAAAGATGCACAGAAGACAAAAAACAGAGGAGGAAACTAAAGGTAGACAGTCGAGTCTGGTCGCCAGCCTGGGTCAGTCTTTGTTGTGGGGCTGTTCTGAGTATCGTGGGATGTTTACAGCATCCTGGTCTCTACCCACTAGATGCGAGAAGCACTCCCCACTCTTATCTCTGGTTTTGACAAAAGCAGTGGTCTCCAGACATTGCCAGACTCCCTGAGGGGCAGAACAGCCCCCGGCTGAGACCCAGGACCTAGCTGACCGGTGCAGCCAGAGCCGGGCAGCCCCTCTGCCGCCTCTCGGCCATCACCGTGCTGCGCTTCCGGGCTCAGTTGGGTCCTGCCGGGCTCCTCTGTCCACGGAACTCTCCAGGCCAGAACACTGGAGTGGGCAGCCTTTCCCTTCTCTGGGGATCTTCCCAACCCAGGGATCAAACCCAGGTCTCTCGCATTGCGGGCGGATTCTTGACCAGCTGAGCCGCCAGGGAAGCCCGTGGTACCTCTTTTTTCCACTTTTTATGAAAGGAACTGACCAGGGGCAGATTGCAGTGCTCTGAAGCCTGGGGCACCTTGTTTCCAAAAAAAGTTTAAGGGAACATGTTTGGACCCCAAATCGTCAGTGCTGGTAGAAGCTAAAGTAATGGTTACTTTTGAGAGAGGGACTGTCGGCAGGGTGCGGACACAAAAATGGCTGCTCCGGTGACAGAAATACTCTGTGGCCGGATCTACGATGGGGATGCGTGTTGAAAGGTCCTCAGGCCCAACTGTGCAGCTGAGTGCACTTTGCTGTGTTTAAGTGATGATTCAATTAACAATAGCGTCAAAAGAAAGAAAGGCACAGGGCAGAAAACCAACTCAGGCAAAGGAAAAGGGCGAAGGATCATCGGTTTGCAGATTAACATGCAGAGAGCATCCTTCTGAATGTGAAGAGCCGGGCGCGTGTTGGTTGCCCGAGCTTGGTTCGGGGTGGGGGTGACCCCTGGATTCTCACAAAGTCCGTGTGGAGCTCCACAAGCCCTGTGAGGTGAAGGGAAGCCTAGTATTAGCAGCTGGTCCTCGGGACTGGTAGATGCAAGCTGCTGCTACTGCTGCTGCTAAGTCACTTCAGTCGTGTCCGACACTGTGCGACCCCATAGACGGCAGCCCACCAGGCTCCCCCGTCCCTGGGATCCTCCAGGCAAGAACACTGGAGTGGGGTGCCGTTTCCTTCTCCAATGCATGAAAGTGAAAAGTGAAAGTGAAGTCGCTCAGTCGTGTCTGACTCAGCGACCCCATGGACTGCAGCCCACCAGGCTCCTCCGTCCATGGGAGTTTCCAGGCAAGAGGACTGGAGTGGGATGCCATCGCCTTCTCTGATGCAAGCTACTACATATGGAATAAAAAACGAGGAGACACTGCCTAGCACGGGGAACTATATTTAACATCCGTGATAAACCGTATCGGCAGAGGATGCCGCAGAAATGGGTGTGACAATGTAAATCCACCGTACTTTAATAAAATCAAGCTTTTAAAGACCTGTAGGTCTCTTCCTAGGAGACCTGGGCAGCAGGAGTCCACCCCTCAGCTCTCCAGGTCCTGACTCTCCAAGCGCTGCCGGGGTCAAGGGAGTCCCCGTCCGTGGCTTCAACATAACGCTCTCCTACCTCCGGCCTTTGCGTCAAAGGCGCCATGATTCATCCATTTGCTTGTTTCTTAGTTCACGTATTCACCCAGCAGGCATTTATTTATTGATCGTTTTATTGGAGTCCAGTCCAACACTGTGTTAGTTTCTGCTGTACAGCAGAGCGAGTCAGCTACGCGCAGACGCGCAGCCCCTCTTTGGGGGTTTCCTTCCCATTCAGGCCACCACGGAGCGCCGCGCAGAGGTCCCTGAGTCACACCGTGGCTTCTCATTCGTCATCTGCTTTAAATAGAGCGTCCATACTGTGTATACGCCAACCCCAAACCCCCGACTCATCCCACCACCACCGCCCCCTTCCCGCTTGGCGTTCTTAGATTTGTTTTCTATGCCCGTGTCTCTATTTCTGTTTTGCAAATAAATCATCTATACCCGTTTTCTAGATTCTGCATATATGTGTTAACATGTGATATTTGTTTTTCTTTTTTTGACTCACTCTACGGCAGTCTCTAGGGCCACCCACGTTTCTAAAAACAACCCAGTTTTCTTCCTTTTAATGGCCGAGAAGCATTTATTATCTCATATAGACTGTGTGCCAGGCGTCACCTTCTGGGTGAGGGCTATAGCGGTGTATGAGATGGACAAGGTCCCTCTTCTCTGGCAGCTTATTTCCTAGTGGAGGAAATGGATCAAGTCAATCAATAAATAAGTATATATTAGAGAATGATACATGCTATGGTGTAAACAAAGTCAGGACACGGGATATTGACTGGGCGTGGTGGGGTAGAGAAGGCATAGTTTTGTCTATGCAAATGAGAATGCAAAGTCTGTAAAGACCCTCAGGTTATGAGGTGCTTGGTGACTTGCTAGCCTACTGGTATCCACTCGTTCCCTCCTAAACAGACCCCTTCTCGGGGAGACTGAGTGGCCCAGCTCCAGTGTGAAAGGCCCTGGGTAACAGCCTCAGTCATGGTGGCCCCACGCCCTTGATAGCGATTGGTCTAAAAATCTGGCCCTAAGCACGTGGGGTTTTCCTGTCCGCTGTGTTTGGTTCAAGAGAGGGCCCCGGATCCAGCCTGAAGTGGGAGATGTGCCCAGGGAGTGGGGGCGGGTTTCTAGAAACATCTGAGAAGTTTGCTAAGTTGCTTCAGTCCTTATCTTTTGTAGATGTCTTTATCATTATCGGGAGATAATCATTAGGAAATGCGAAGATGAGTAAACAAACAAGAGCTGTTGGGCTGAGGAACTGGTAACAGGTTAGCCTCTAACTCTGCCACGTGACAGAATCACCAAATCACCAGGTCCCTGAAAGATACAGATAAACGCTGACATACATTCCTCAGCTGCTTTTATAGGAAGTAGGCCTCCCTCCAGATGAAAATGCTGACCACAAGAACATAGACCCTGGACTAGTTGAAACCAGAAGGCTGAGGATGCTTGAAACGTCACTTCGATGACAACCAATCCAAGAACTGCCCGTGAGCTGACTACGTCCTGCTCCTTGAACACTATACAGGTCCTCATGACCCCTCCAGGGTGGATCACAGTCTTCAGGGCACTAGGCCAGTGTGGCCCCCTTTGCCTGGCAAAGCAGTAACAGCTGCTCTTTCCTACTTCAACCAAAACTGTCTCTGTGTTTGTGTCTGGCACCAGTAAACAGAGGCAGAGATTCAGCAACACAATGAGACTCAAGCTCCTGAGTGTGAAATGTCTGTTATGGCCCTTGGTCCAGAGAAGCTGTTCTCTCACCTAGATCAGGTTTGCTCACAAATGTTTAGTTTGCCACGGGTTTTACATTTGTGTGGGTGTGTGGGGTGGGTGGGGGTCATTGTCAGAAGGAGCAGAGTAAGATCTCACCCAGCTGAACCTTGGGACAACGAAAGCAAGCCAGCACGGATCAACCCCGAGGAACCATAGCTAAGTGCCCGTCATAGAGGGGTTATCCGGATCACTTAGAGCGAAGATGCCCCACAGTTCACCTCCTTGTCAGAAACTCTGGGAGCAGGCCTTCAGAGCTTGCACAGTGTGGGATGAGGGTGTCATCTGGGCCAGGGCACATCACCTCTCCGGCAGCCCTGTCTGCTGCAGAGTATTAAGAGATGCTCTGTCCACGTCCATAAAGCTTGTGGCTCACAATACACACCTTGGCCAATTTGTCTATCAGATAAAGTGGAAAACTCACTGCTGCTGCTGCTGCTGCTGCTAAGTTGCTTCAGTCGTGTCCGACTCTGTGCGACTCCATAGACGGCAGCCTACCAGGCTCCTCATCCCTGGGATTCTCAAGGCAAAAACACTGGAGTGGGTTGCTGTTTCCTTCTCCAATGCATGAAAGTGAAAAGTGAAAGTGAAGTCACTCAGTCGTGTCCGACTCTTCGCAACCCCATGGACTGCAGCCTACCAGGATCCTCTGTCCATGGGATTTTCCAGGCAAGAGTACTGGAGTGGGGTGCCATTGCCTTCTCCGGGAAAACTCACTATGGACATGTTATTGGGAGAAGCTGGAAATTCTGATATGCTTTCCCCGGAGCACTCATGATTAATTACCTGGTGGACCTTGACAGGTGCCTTGTGCCTGCTTCAAAAGCTGCTCTAAGGCTGACTTTCTATTCCTAATGGAAAGAAGCGTCCAGGAAAGAGCCTGGACTTTCCCTGATGTCCAGGGTCATCAAAAAAGTTCCTGCTGCCGTCAGCTGTGTTCAGTTTCCAAGGAAGCCACTGGAAAATTGCTTATGTTAATTGCACAGATGATGCTGTGCTATGAATTCAGAGCATACCTGCAGAAGAGGAATTCCACCCAGAATGCTTTCAGCAGACGTTGGGTTAATCACGTGTACTTCCTTTATGACAACAAAGACGGAGAAAATGTGTTTCGACTCGCCTGTCACTAGTGATATTTCTGTTAAAGCTCCCTGTCAGAGAAGTCTCATAAAATAATAGCAACGGCCAAGTAATATTTATCTAGGGCAAGTAATATTTTTCTGACCTCCAGGAAGCTCTGAAAGTAATCAAACCTCTCCATATTCAGTCAAAAGCTATTTCGGGACCATTTCTGTCTCCCATCATGGACTAATTTTCTATAATTATGGACTATTAAAAATGAAATGAAGAGATAAAGAAGGATTCAATCCCGAGCTCCGGCAGTTACTCATTCTTTGACCTTATTAATGATCATAGTAATAATGACAGTTAATATTTGTGACAGCTTACCAGGTCCCAAGCCTTATGCACAGCACTTAACTTATACCCGCCTCATTTAATACCGGCACAAAGCCTTCGGGCCAAATGTATTATCGCATTCTTTGTAGAGATGAGAAATTGAGACTCTAAAAGGTTACGACTCTCGTCTAGGCTCACAGCCTTAGCGGGCGCCTGGGATGCCTTTCCAGCCTGGGCCGCCCACCGGGGGATCCCCAGTCACAGTCTAGAGTCCGCCTCCTCCGGGCCTGGCGTCCCCAGCGCGGTTTGTCTTGCTCTCCGACGTAACTGGGGAGGCCAGGGCGTGGCGGACGGAGCTCCCGGACTCGGCGTGGGGGCAACAGGAGTGGCTCAGCTCTGACGTGGAGGCGCACGGAGCAGGGTGAGCCTGGAGCCGGGGCTGTGGCCGTGGGGCAGCGCCGGGAGCAGACAGTGGCCCACGTTGGGGACCAGCTGCAGAAACGCTGCGAGACCGAGCAAGGGTGTTGGGAAGGCCGACGGCAGAGATTGCCTGAGGCCGGGCGACAGAAACCGGGGCTTATCAGAGGCTGTCCGGGGAGGGGCGCGGCCAGAGCTGCCCAGAGAGACCCGCACGGGTTCCGGCCCCCTGCGGCAGAGGCCCCGGCGCCCTGCCTCCACGCACCGCGGGAGGTCTCACGGAAGAGCCTCGCGCAGGCGGTTGCAGACCCTCCAGTGAGGACTTTGGGAGCAAAGCATCGTCTGCGTCTGTGCACGCGGATAAGACGAACCTGGGTGTCTGGTTCTCCCCCAGCAGCCCGGCCATGGATTTCTGGTGCCGGACCCCTCAGCAAGGTTTAGGGCTAGGACAGAGGTAGGCAGATGGCCATGGCGGAGAAAGAAAGAGCTTCCTGGTTTTGTCATTGTTCTGAGGGGGGATCTGTGAGGGAACCAGGAGGAGGACCAAGCCCACTGCAAGTAAATGCTCGACCGCGATGATCTCTGGAGGACACCACGTGGCCTGGTGACAGCTGGAATCCAGGACGTGGAGCCTGGGCGGCGGCTTGTATTCTGTAGCCGCAGCTCAGCATTGTTCGTTCGTGGTAGAGGGGTGCGCCAGTGCTGGGGGGCACAGGGCGAGCAGCCAGGAGACCCTGGGAGAATCGGAGACCCCGGACCTTGGGATGCAGGCTGGAGACGGGCAGTGGGGGTCCCGCTGCTGGCTGGCTCTTCCAGCCCCGGGAGCTGAAGTGAGCAGAACCCGAAGGCAGCTGGCTTCCCGCAGCCGCTGCGGGCTTGCGTCCAGCCGGGTGGTGAGGCTTGTGTCGGAGCTGGCTGGCGGCAGCGGGGGGGCAGAGGCACAGCTGTTACCTGGCATGGAGGCCGGGCACACGACAGGCTCGCAGCGGAAAGCTGGAGCTCCCGTGGCTCCACCAGGGCTGGAAGGACCCGTGCAGAAACACTGCTCTGCTGGAAACGCCCTTGGCTCCCCTTGCACACCGTTTAGTTCAGGCCCAATAGGAAACAGACACTAACACCAACCAGCCCTCTGCACCCGAACCTGCCAGGATTCCGAGGACCATCAGGAGATGCACGTGAACCCGGTCTCAACCAGCCCTCTGCACCCGAACCTGCCAGGATTCCGAGGACCATCAGGTGATGCACGTGAACCGGTCTCAACCAGCCCTCTGCACCTGAACCTGCCAGGATTCCGAGGACCATCAGGAGATGCACGTGAACCCGGTCTCAACCAGCCTTCTGCACCTGAACCTGCCAGAAGGACTCCAAGGACAATCAGGAGATGCAGGTGAACCCGGTCTCAATCTGTGGAGGAAACACTAACCAGGGTCAGCCTGACCCTCCTGGAGGATGGAAGAGCAGGAACCAGCCGGAGGAGCTCAGGGAAAGACTCCCAAGCAGGGAGACACCGAACCCCTCTTCAGGATGTAGGAGAAAATGGACAAAGAGTTCAAGATGATGACAGATGGAGAGAGCTCAGGAGCAGAGAGGCGTGATTACACAGAGGCAACTGAGGCTTCTCAAAAAAGGAGACCAGGCGCTTCCCCAGTGGTCCTGTGGGTGAGGCTCGGAGTTTCCCGGGCAGGGCTGAGGGTGGGGCCCTCTGATGGCCTCTCTGCGACAGTAGACTTCAGAAGAGCGTACATTATGGGAACAGACGGGGCAAAGATTTGGTGTAAGAACGGACCTATGCTCTCTGTTTTGTGACAACCTGTAAGGGAGGAGGGGCTCCCAGATGGCGCTAGTGGTAAAGAATCCAGCCGCCAGTGCGGAAGATGCAAGACACGTGGGTTTGATCCTTGGGCCGGGAAGATCCCCTGGAGTAGGAAATGGCAACCCACTCCAGTATTCTTGTCTGGAAATTTCCATGGACAGAGGAGCCTGACAGGCTACCGTGCATAGGGCTGCAAAAAGTTGGACATAGCTGAGGGACTGACCACATAAGAGAAAAGAATCTGAAAAAGTATATAAAAAACTGCATCGTTGTGCTGCAGACCTGAAAATAATACATTGTAAACCAACTATGAAAGTGAAAGTGAAAGCTTCTCAGTGTCCGACTCCTGGCGACCCCATGGACTGAATAGTCTATAGAATTCTCCAGGCCAGGATACTGGAGTGGGTAGCCTTTCCCTTCTCCAGGGGATCTTCCCAACCCAGGGATCAAACCCAGCTCTCCTGCATTGCACTCGGATTCTTTACCAGCTGAGCCACAAGGGAAGCCCCCCAACCACAATTAAAAAATACACTTTAAAAATTTTTAAAAATAATGGTGCAAGCATCTTATTCTATCTATCCATCCATCCACTTCATTCCATTTCTGAAAAGGTATGCCAAGTAACTACAAAGAAAGTCTTCTGAAAAAATGACTCAAAGGTGAACTCTAGCTGACTTAAAGATGCGAAATGCAGTGATGGGAAACTCATGGGAAAAAAGACTGCGCTCATTGCAAGGCACGCAGAAATTCAGTGTGAAGAGCTGTGTTCAGTATGGCTCTAAACCAAGTGAGTGTCAAAATCCAAAGAAACGCGTGTAATAGACATTTGTCAGGATGGGTTACGTATATCCTTCCGAAGCACTTGACACACAGCACATGCTTTATAAACATTTGCTGGATGAGTGTCGCAAAAGTTTAGTATTATAAACTCTGAGGCGCTTGATCAGGCTCCCTGAGTAAACAGCTTCAGTCCTGCATTAGGAAGTGTCTGCTTCTGAGAGCAGATGGGTGTCTTTTGCCCTGTAAGCGTCGCCATGTCAAGGGCCTACAGGGGAAAAGCGTCCTTCCTGGTTTCTGACTGTCAGCCGTGAGATCCGGCCCAGGAGCATCACACGCCTCCCTCACCTTTGCATCAGTGGAACTCTCCAGTTCTGGTTTCTCACTTTGTTCCCCTGGATTTACATGACTCAGAGTCACGTTAGTCTGTATAGGGAATCGCCTACAAACTGATAGGTAACCATGATTCGCTGGGTTTTTAAAAGAAGGAATTAGTTAGTTAATTAATTTGGTGGCACCAAGTCTCGGTCGCGACAGGCGTAATCTAGTCCCCTGCGCAGGGGGGGAGCCTGGGCCCCCCGCATTGGGAGTGCAGCGTTTTAGCCGCTGGACCACCAGGGACGTCCCTTGACCATGATTCTTTCAAGATGACTCCTTACCAGTGGGCCACCAAGCTGGCTGCATAGGCGTCCGTGTCGGACACCCCGTTTGTGCCAAACAAGCTGATCCTCTGCATGGAAACAGCCTGCTCCGAGGCTGGGGGCTCAGATGCGCAACCCACGGTGGGCTTGTGTTATGAACAACATGGGGTGCTCGCTTCTAGCCGCTCTAGAGTGAGGGCAGAACTAGCAAGAACGATTTGCCTCGTTTGTCCCTGAAGATCTTAAATGAATGAGACCTGTTCTGGATTGGGGATTAAGACCAAAACCCACCCAGGACGTTGTAGGCAGGAAAGTTGATTGAGGAGATGACGGATTCCAGAGTCAATGTTTCACAGACCCCAGGGGTGATAGGATTTTTAACTTGAGCTTCATTGTTATTCACATATATTGCATTATCTTTTTAAAGATGTTCAAAATTCTTTTACCTATTACTTTCCACTAGGGTTTATCCCAGGATAGTGACTACCGTTCCCTGTGCTATACAGTAGGACGCTTTATCCATTCTGTACACCACAGCTTGCCTCTGCTAATTCCAAACTCCCATTAGGAGCTGCCATTAGGACTGGGAGTTCGCTGCCTCGGGCGGCCAGGCGTGTTTCCCGGGGAGGCACGTGTCTGGAGACTGAAGGTGCAGGCTGGTGCTACACGGGCACAAAGACGCGTTTCCTCTGCCCCGGGACTCGCACTCCAGTGGGGACACCGGTGTGAGTCATATAGCCGCCCAGGCGTCGCGGGTTCGGTTGTCGCTTATTCATCCATGCATCCGCTAGTTTTTAAGCACCTGCCCCGTGCCCGGCAGGCACTATTTTAGGTTTTGGGGACTCTGATTCATCAGTAACGAACAGGACAGCAGGATTCCTGCCCAGGGGGGCTTTAGAAGGTGCCAAACTCTCTAGGCTGGAGCTGCCTTTCCCAGAATTTCTTTCGTGGTGCATTTCTGGGATAGGAATGCGCAATGTGTGACCGTTCTGTGCAGCGAGAGCCCAGCTCTCTGTGGCACCGTCTCTGAAGGTCGCTGCAGGGGGCAGCTCGTGACACAGGAGCGGACCCACTGGACGACCGTCCTGGGTCTGGGGTCACCTGTAGGCTTGCTGGGAATCTTTTGCTTGCTTCTCTGAGGCCTGGGTCCAGCTTGCTGCCACATGAGGGCAGAGGACCAGTTTCTGCTGTGATTCCCTTTCACACTGGGGCTGGAGGCAGGTCCCAGGCAGTCCCCGTGAGCGCGACCGTGCCCCTGCTCCCACACACGCCCAGGTCTCCTTCCTGACAGCCGGGGAGCTGGACTCCAGGCACACCAGCCTTCACCAGATGCAGAGGCGACAGCCCACACAGCCACACCACCTGCTCCCGCAACCGCACAAGGACTAACCCTGACATCTGTTCTGTTCTCCCATGGGTCTCCTGCTCTGGCTGAGCCCTGACGGATAGCCCGCCCTCCTGCCACTGACACCCTGACATTCTAGACAACTGCACCAGGGCAGACTATCCATCAGGGTTAGTTGTTAAGCAAAGAGCTTAATAAACAAGCAAATTATGCAGTAAGTTTAGGAGGGGAAGGTGTAATGAAAGAAAATTAAAGAGTCAGAGGGGCCCAGGGCGCCGGGGGTGAATGCGGGCAGACAGGTGTGGTGGGAAACAGGGTCGTCATGGTGAGCCTTTCTGAGGTGGGGTGTGAGGGGACTGGAGGGAGGGGAGGGGCCAGCCAGGGGAAGATGCCAAGGGCAGAAGGACACAGCACGCTCCTGAGGCGGGGGCACCAGAGCACTCCCGGAGCTCCCAGGAGGCCCGCGTGACCGGAAAGAGCGGGCAGGGGGCACAGAGGGGCTGAGGCCCCGAGGCTCTGCTGTGTGTAGCATGCGCGCGTGCCTGCTAAGCGGCTTCAGTTGTGTGTGACCCTCTGCAGCCCCACAGACTGTAGCCCGCCAGGCTCCTCTATCCACGGGATTCTCCAGGCAAGAATGCTGGAGTGGGTTGCCAAGCCCTCCTCCAGGGGATCTTCCTGACCCAGGGATCGCACCCGCGGCTCTCGCGTCTCCTGCATCGGCAGGCGGGTTCTTCACCGCTTGCGCCCCCGGGAGGGGTCAGCAGACGCAGGTCTGGCGGCCACATCTGCCTGTTTTCTTGCATCAGGTCTTACTGGCGCTCAGCCGTGCTTGTTCGTTTCCACATCGTCCACAGCTGCTTTCTGGATCCTGCGGCAGAGCTGAGAAGTTGTGACAGAGACCATATGGCCTAAGCAAGCAGAAATAGTCCCTCAAAAAGTTTCCCAATCCCTGGTCTAGAATCCGACGTTTGCCTTTTACTCTGAGTGAAGTCTAGAGCCATTTCAGAGCTTTGGGTGGAGGAGAGCCATGCTCAGACTTCCCTTGAAAGCGAAAGCGCTAGTTGCTCAGTTGTGTCTGACTCTTTGGGGCCCTGTGGACTGTAGCCCACCAGGCTCCTCTGCCCTTGGAATTTTCCAGGCAGGAAGACTGGGGCAGGTTGCCATTTCCTTCTCCAGGAGGTCTTCCCAACCCAGGGACTGAACCCGTGTCTCCCGCATTGCAGGCAGATTCTTTACCATCTGAGCCACCAGGGAAAGCCCTTATTTCAGGGTTATTCCTGCTGCTGTGTTGAAAGCAGATGGCAGGAGGCAAGGGCAGAAGCGGGAAGACCCTTTGGGAAGCGATTGCAACAGTCTCAGCTGAGATGGGAGTGGCTTGGTCGAGAGCGGCAGCAGGAGGGAGCAGGGGAGGCTGGACTCTGACTATCTTTCAGAGGCTGAGCCAAGCCGACAGATTGTATCTGGGCTGTGGGAAAAACAGGAGTCAACAACTGCATGGTTGCACGCATCTTACGAGCTGGTTTCAGGCATCCCTTGGCTAGGCCTTGGAGGCCACGGGGATGGGACGCTGCCGGGCTCCCTGCGCAGCCGGGGCAGCGCAGCGCTGTCTGTTCTCTGTGTTGGACTTTCCACTGGAAGGAAGTCTAGTTTTCAGTCTTGGCTCCGTGTTAGAGCCACCTGTGAAGTCTGGCAAGGCCTGCTGCCCGGCACCCGCTGCCCCCCACCAAAGTCACTTCACTGGCTTCCCTGGTGGCTCAGACACTAAAGAATTTGCAGTGCAGGTGGCCCAGGTTCGATCACTGGGTCTAGAAGATCCCCTAGAGAAGAGAATGGCTACCCACTCTAGTATTTTTGTCTGGAGAATTCCATGGATAGAGGAGCCTGGTGGGCTACAGTCCATGGGGTCATAAAGAGTCAGATTCGACTGAGAGACTGACTTTCTTGACCTGAGCACTAGGATTCATAAAAGGTTCCCCGATGATTCTTTGATCCGCCAAAGTTGAGAACCACTGCTCTGATATTTTCTTTGAATAGACTTTCTATGCCTTGCTTTTTTAGATTTGAATATTGCTTTTTTAAATGAAAACATTTCTATTGGAGTACAGGTGAAATAAATTTATTTACAAAACAGAAACAGACTCAGATCTTGAAATTAATTCTATACTTGAATGATGGAAATGGGTTGGTTTGCAATCTAGAAGGGCACAGTGGAGTTTGTCTTTTTTCCTTTCCTTTTTCTCTTCCAGCACTTGGCGCCTTTACAACACCTACTTGAGTTCCTTTGAGGAAATTTTCCTTCTCCCCTTTGTCCTTGGCCTTGCTAGTAATAACGCCTGTCTCGCCGTCTCTGAGGTGAACGTCTGGGTCTCGTCTCGGCTTTTCCCTGGTGCCGTCGGATGGCAGCTGTCTGACTTGAGCCCACCCAGGTGGACACACGGATGTCAGAGATGGGTGCAGGTGGCGCACAGCAGTGGCCAGCATGCTGCCCACGTCTGAGCAGGATTTCCCACCACTAGGTGGCTGCAGGATTTCCCACCACGAGGTGGCTGCCGAGCCCTGCTCCCGGCTTTGGTCCTCGTGTCCTGGTTCTTTCCATCCATCCCCAAGCCTGCCACCCTGCTTCCCGTGGCTTCTTTCAGGCCCCTTTGCCCTACCCCCTATCATGTCAGTAAATCCCCTATTGCCTAAGTTAGCTTTAGCTGCTAATCAAGAACCTTCCTGAGGCAGAATGCCTGGGTAGCACTCTTTGCTCCATTTGTACCATGACATTATTCCAATCTATTCATTTGGCAACTGTGCACTGTGGCGTCTTTGAGGGAAAAGAGCAAACAGCCGAAATAAGAATCTATTGAACTGGACTTAGTCGACAAGAAACAGACAGATATGAGTTGGAGCCCGATCCTTCAGAGGTTATAACAATCCTTTATCAAATGAGTATAGCTGCCAATAATAACCAATAATTCCCAGGTGGTGAAGTGGTAAAGAATCCACCTGTCTCCACCGCAGAAGATGCGAGAGACACAGATTCCATCCCTGGGTCAGGAAGATCCCCTGGAGAAGGAAATGGCAACCCAGTCCAGTACTCTTGCCTGGAGAATCCCATGGACAGAGGAGCCTCTCGGGCTACAGTCCATGGGGTCACAGAAGAGGTGGACACAATTGAGTGACTAAGCACCAACACATTAACCGTCTACTTCTTGAAATACACGCATTTGATTTGATATTCCAACAGACGCAAAGTCTTTGGTTGCAAAGCAATGTAGATAAAATCTTCAAACTGGTGAGTTAACAAGACCTCTGTCTGGAGCCATGTGTCTAACATCCAAAGGAAGAGGGATCTGTGTTGGCTTTAGTCCTGTAGGAAGCTGGCCGAGACAGAATTAGAAGTGTAAGAGATTTAGTGTAGGAAATACCCGTGGTAGACCAGGAGGAGCGGCCATAGAAGGCGCTGGAAGGAAACCTCAGGCCAGGCTGAGGGGCTGGACCTGCGAAAGGAGAGCGGAGGGGAGGGAGGAGCCTCGGGAACCCTCGGGCCGGATGGAGCTCCAAAGCCACGGTGGCCAGTCATCGGGGTCTTGCATCGGCCCGGGGAGATGGCGGAGCACAGGCATCCGTGAGAGCAGCCCCGCAGAGCGACCTGATGTGGACGGTGGGCAGATCTCAGAGAGGCAGCGGCCGCAGGTGGCTGGCTAAGCACGTTTCCTGCTGCAAGGTCTTTCCTGAAAGATGTGAGTGGCACCCTTCAGTGGACAGTACACTTCTAACCCTTAAGCTAGAGGGCCAGAGGAGGCAAGACAGGATTTTTTAAAAAATTTCCTTCCTTCTTTCCTTTCCTTCTTCTCTCCCTTCCTCACTCTCTCCCTCCCTTCTTTCCTTCCCCCCTTCCCCCCTTTTTTTTCACCTTTGCAGAATCTTAGTTCCCCAACCAAGGGTTGAACCTGTGCCCTCAACCTGCAGAGAAAACATGCAGTCCTAACCACGGACTCGCCAGGGAATTCCCAAGGGAGGAAACTCTTATCTTTCAAAAATCAAGGTCAGCTCCCTGTCATGATCATTATTCCAGACCACTTAGGGCCCGAGGACTGTGTATATGAGGGGAGGGCTTGTTACTATGCGCTTTCTGTCTGCTTTAGCAAGAGGTCTTTCAATCCACTGTTTGAGAAGGATGAGGCATTTTGCAAAATGAGTGCATTTCCTTCTCTCTAGGGAGGGGTCAGCGGTGGGCTCTGGAGGGAAGAAGAGGCATTCTGTTTCTCAGAATGGGGCCGCTGGGGAGGGTAAAGACTCCCAAACTTCCTGTCAGCTCCAGCTGTGTTCCTCTTGTTTTCTCCTCTCCTGAGCCATCCCTTGCCCCTTTTCTACTGAATCACTCCTATCATTATGTAAACGTGCTCTTGAAAAATTTCCCTTTGTCCCAGATTCCTCTGCAATCACCCTCCTATTATTCTACATCCATTCAAGACCAAGCTCACCAGCTTTCTCTTGTTCTTTTACACATATTCATTCTTCCCTTTATCTGACTCCAATCTCACTGCCCCTTAAAAAATGCAATTGTCAAGGGCACCAGAGACCTCCCTGGAGCAAACTTAACATCCAGGTCTCTGTCCTTGCCTGTGTGACCACTGGCAGCTAACACCGCTGAGACCCCCTTCTTCTGGAAACACCTACCTTTCTTGGTTTCCCATCTCCTCTTTTTCCCCCATCTCTCTGGCTACTTCCTCTTTAAGTGTCCTTAGCTGTCTCCTCTTCCTCAATCAAGTCTGAACTTGGCGCTTTATCCGTGGTCTGAGCTGCACGCTCCTTGTCTCCTCTGCTCACTCCAGTGTTTCTTGATCAGGATACTTTGGGCATTTGGGCTTACGTGCTAAACCACTTCAGCTGTGACTGACTCTTCGCCACCCTGTGGACTGTAGCCCAGCAGGCTCCTCTGTCCCTGGGGTTCTCCAGGCAAGAATACTGGAGTGGGTTGCCAGGCCCTCCTCCAGGGGATCGTCCAGACCCCAGGATGGAACCCATGTCTCTTATGTCTCTGAAACTGGCAAGCAGGTTCTTTACCACTAGCACCACCTGGGAAGCCCTTTGGCCAGTTGGAGAGGGACATTCTTTACTGTGTGAGGTTTTTATGGCATTGAAGGACTTTTAACATCCCTGGTCTCCAGGCACCTAACTCCCATTGAGACTGTGAGTTTTTCATCTGTTTTCCAGAAGCAGAATGTGAAAAGAGGTATTTGTGTCAGTTTATTAGGAAAGAGCTCCCTGAAGAATCGGAAAGGGTGTGGGGGAAGGAAGACAGGGAAGGGGAGAAACTGAGACTCGGAGAGTGTAAATTACACTTCAAGGTTGCTCTGGCTTGAGATGGGGAGCTGGGTTTTCATATCCTACTTAAATCAGTCATCGCCTAAGAACTGCTGTGTGTGTGTGTGTGTTTGTGTGTGTGTGTTGGGGACCAGGATGTGTGGTGTGAGGGCTCAGATAGAAACTTGGAAGTGCTTTCAACTCTCCACATTTGCAGCAACGCAGTCCAGTATCTCAAAAGGAACCCCTGAAGAAAGTTGCAGATATGAGCCCTTAGAAGCAAAGCACCTTGAAGCTGGGGGAGCGATGCTCAGAGCTGGTCAGGAGGATTCCCAGGACCTCAGAGGAGCAGGGGCAGCATCTGTTGTAATTGTCTAGAATGGGAACGTGGATAGAACTGGGTGGGTGGGGGCTGAGGGTGCGGAGGAGAAGAGGGGAGGGTGCCTCCCACCCATGAGAGTGGGTCCTGGGGGTCTGCTTTCTGGAACGTTCTCAGGGGAGCACCTATAAGAAGACAGCTGTGCGAGTCCCAAGGCGAGTTCCCAAGAGCTGTCTGGCAGTGCCCGCATCTACCTCCTGGTCCAGGAATCGCTCCCTGGGGTCAGCTGACCATTGTCTGCACGCGAGCCCGGGCCTGCGAACGCCCGTCACGGCCTGGGCTGGTCTCGTCCCAGAGCCCCGGCACCCCAGCAGCCTCCACACCTGTGTGCAGGTGAGTGCCGTCCTTCTCACTGGGGGCAGCGAATAGGCATGTCTGATTTGCTGTGTCTTTCAGACTGAGGTTTCATAATTTAAAACTCACTAATTAGATGAGGTAAACATGGAAAGAATAAATTCTTCTGTTAAAAGGGAGGAAACTGATTAATAAACCATTATACATACAAGTTTTAAAAGAGTGCATATAAATACACCACAGGTTGGAAAGAGATGAAAAGAGGGAGCTGGCTGCTTCATTATGTGGAACTCCTGAAAAGCAGGGAGAGAATAATCACCTTCAACCCTAACATTTTAGGGTTGCAACATTTTGATTTATTTCTTTAGGATATTTTCCATCTATACTTCTTTCATATAATGCTTTCCCTTTCTGATGTTACAATAAAAGCCTTTGCTTATGCTACAGAATATTCTTGGAAAACAGTATTTGAAATTGCTGCATAATGTGCATATTGAGCTTTGTTCAATGTTTTCCCAACTGTTGGATATTGAAGGTTTTTATGCTTTTGTTTCACAAATATCACTGCAGTGGACAATATCATAGAGGTCTGTGTGTACGTATGCTTTGGACAACTTCTCCAAGATCCCTTATAGCTTGTTGTGGTTTCACACCGTGTCTTTCCCCTTCTCTTGAGTATGAGAATGAGATAAGCTTAGTGATCTGCATCTAATGAACAGGCTATGGCAGAAGTGATGGGTGTGACTATGGAGAGTGGGTCATAAAAGGCCTGCGGCTTCTTCCTTGCTTTTTCTTGGGCCACGTGTTCTGAGTATGCCAGTTGACATGTTATACGGCTGCTCAAGCAGTCTTGTGGAGAGGTTCATGGGGTGACCAGCCTCCAGCCAGGCAAGTGGGTCATTTGGGAAGCAAAGCCCGTAGCCTTAGACAAACCTTCAGATGGATGTAGCCCTAGACACATGGGTTGACTACAGCCTTACCAAAGAACTTGAACTAGGAACACCCAGCTAAGCTGCTCCCAAAGTCCTAACCTGCAGAAACTGTGGGGTGAAAAATCCCTGTTGTTTTGGGGGTAATTTTCAATGTAAAAACAGATAACTAATATAAGGCTCTTGATTTGTTCAAACTGCCTTTTCAAAAGGTTATACAAATTTATACACTCATCAAAAACAGATAATTTTGCTACAAAGTTTGTGCTAGAAAGCAAGGTCTTTTATTTAAAGTTGTTTATTTCTTAAAGAAGGTGGCAGAGGAGGAGATCGAGATGGTGGATAAGGAGGATGCTGAGCTCACCTCCCACCATGAACACATCAAGAATACACCCCTTTGTGGAACACAGGAAGTGTTCGCCCTAAAGACAACGTGGAGGCCGACAGAGGGGCTCTTCAACAACCAGCGGTGTAAAGAAAGAGCCAGGCTTCCCCAGGGGATCAGCGGTAGAGTCCACCAGCAATGCAGGAGATGGGGTTTCTATCCCTGGGTCGGGAAGATCCCCTGGAGGAGGGCCTGACAACTCACTCCAGTATTTTAGCTTTGACATGGGAGCCTAGTGGGCTGCAGTCCATAGGGTCACCAAGAGTCAGACACAACCGAAGCAAGTTAGCAGGTAGGCAGGCAAAGAAAATCCATGCAGAGCTGGGTAGGAAGGGAGCAGTCAATACTAGATAAGCAATAAGAACATACCGTGTAGCCCAAGAAGAAGTAACCAGCATCGTGTAATAACTTAAATGGACTATAATCTATAAAAAAAATCTTGAATCACTATGTAGTATATATGTAACTAATATAATATTGTAAATCAACTGTACTTTAATAATTAAATAAGGTAGCAGAGAGCCTTGTACTCAATCAAGGAAGAGGGTGGTGTGAAATGTCAGTGGACAGTACAGCCAGGGGATTAGCGAGTGGTGTCCTAGGGTGGTGCCCCTCTCCACAGGAGTTAGAAATCTTCTGGAGGGGCAACCTGGTGGAAAAAAGAACAGGCAGGATGTCGGAGAAAAATAGGCTACGTGTGCACATCTCAATAAGCAACTCGAGAGCTGCGTAGGAAGAGCGCCGTCGCAGGATGGCGGGGCTTTGCCAGAACCAGAAAGTTTAGGAACTCTTAAAAAAATGTCGGATCTGGTGATCTGGCTGGGAACCGCCTATGAGCTCCAGGTGATACAGCTGAAGCCTCTGAATGATGGTGAAGAAGTCAGAGACNAGCTGCGTAGGAAGAGCGCCGTCGCAGGATGGCGGGGCTTTGCCAGAACCAGAAAGTTCAGGAACTCTTAAAAAAATGTCGGATCTGGTGATCTGGCTGGGAACCGCCTATGAGCTCCAGGTGATACAGCTGAAGCCTCTGAATGATGGTAAAGAAGTCAGAGACTGGGTGTGAGTAAAAGCAGTGCGGAACCATGCAGGGGTGAGAGCCCTGGGACCCAGAGATAAGGAAACGGGGGCTGTGAGCGGCTAAGTGACCTTTATCTAAGTCGTTGAGTCGATATGCCGCATCACTTATCTCTGTTCTCAAAAATAAGAGCTAGCATGAAATCTCCAAGGAGGCACTTAGCAAAGTTGTTGAATGGCTACATCTATTTATCTCTATGAGCAAATACAGTCATCCAAAGAATTCCAGAAAAAACAAACAAAACAAGACACCCTGGTATCAGTTAATTCAGTATCGCAGTGACAATGGAGCTTCTGAGCCTCAGCCCCTGTCTGCTGCCCAGCACTGTTGCTGGGCAATTCACTGTGCTTGGTTTGTAGGAGATTACCCCAGGGATGGTGGTGTCATCAGCTCACTGAACACGGAAAAATGGGACTGTGGAGAGAATTTCCAAATGCAAGAGTGAGTTCATTGCTAAGAGAGGATACAAATGGGCTTGCTGCTTTTAAAATCACATTTAAATACACTGAACACGATTCATGGGGTCGCAAAGAGTCGGACACGACTGAGCGACTGAACTGAACTGAACATGAAAATACAGAAATTTTTTGATCCTCTGGTTATGTTTTGTAGTTTATGAATCATCTTAGTCAACTTTTCTGGAAAACAAAGAAGGTGGTTTCACTCCTCAATGTCGTGTTACTTTACATGTCAGTTGACCACACCCTCATTAACCTGGTTGCAGTGACTGAGCAGTTTTCAAGTCTTGGAGTCAGGGAAGTGTTTGTAAGCCTTTCCTTGCTACATAAGTCATACACATAAAAATAATCATTGTCATAGCAAAATAGAATCATCCCTTAAGCAAAACCCCAAATTTCCGTTTTTCTCTACATTCTTGAAAAATTAATAACAGGGAGGCAGATTTGCAGCAACACGGATGGGCCGGAAGATTGTCATTCTGAGTGAAGTCAGCCAGAGAGGGAGAAATATCGCGTGACAACCCTTCTCTGTGGAATCTAAGACTAAATGGTATCTGCCTCAGTGCAGAGATCTGTGCCTGTCTCTTATACACATCTTGGGGTGGGGAGATGGGGGGAGGGAATACTCAGGGAGTTGGGATCAACATGTACAAAGACATATACACACTGCTGTACTTAAAACGGATAACCGGCAAGGACGCAATGCTACGTGGTGGCTTGGTGGCAGGGGAGCTTGGGGGAGAGTGGACGCATGTATGTGCATGGCTGAGTCCCTTCCCTGTTCACCTGAAACTGTCACAGCATTGTTAATCAGTTATACCCCAGTACAATCTAAAAAGTTTAAAAAAAATAAGGAGGCAGTGTTCTTACATTAAAACATCAAGAAAGCATTGAACAAAATGTGGTGTTTGTAGGTTTTCAAATAGCCTCATATGTGAGAATGTATGTGCACAGTATAATAAACCACTTTCTGATTTCTCTGTTTCCAAAAGCTCATCCGTTTCTTGTCCTCTTTATTTTGAGTTTATAGAGCACTTAGGAGCCACTTTTGTGAGTGAAAATGGAAAGCTGTGTTGCCTGTTCGGTCATGGAAGCCCAGAGCTGTTGACCGCGGTTTTCACCCCAGCAGCACGCTCTGAGCTGCCAGTCGGGCGTGGTGGGGGTGTATAAACCAGACCAGGACTCTGTAGTCTTTACCGCCCGTGTCCTCAGCCCGCTTCATGTCTGGAGAAAACCTTGGCCAAAGAAAAAGCTTGATCAGAGAACAAAATAATGCCATTTGCAGCACAGAGGCAGATGAGCATGCTAAATGAAGCAAGTCAGAAAGCGAAAGAGAAGCACCCTGTGATGCGGAATCTAAACTATGACACAGACGACCCTGCCTATGAAACAGTCAGAATCGTGGACAGAGAGAGCAGACCCAGGGGGCAGGGGGAGGGGAGGGCAGGGAGGGTCGGCTGGGAGTTTGGAATTAGCTGATGTGCTCTACGAAGACTGCGATGTACCGAGGGGATAAACAGCGAGGTCTTGCTGTATAAGCACAGGAACTATATCCACTATCCTTGGAGAAACCATAATGGCAAAGGATATAAAAAACAAAGCGTGTACAGATATAGATATCTAGATATCTATATCTATATCTATCCATCACATATATACATGTGTGTGTAGGCGTAACTGCATTACCTTTCTGTCGAGCGGAAGTTAACACAGCATTGTAGAGCAACTATACGCCAATTGAGAATTAGAAAAAATATATTTTGGGAAAAAGGAGACAAAAGATGAATTTCACAATTAATGCAGATAAATCGTGCACTTAACCTGGCAACAAATGAAGCAGATCTGTGATAACAAAACCGCCCCCTCCACTTCCGGGAGCCGCGGGGAGGAGGCCGGCCCCACTCCCGCAGCCCTCCGCTGCCGCGTGGTGGGCTCCAGTCCCCCGAGCCCGCCTGAAGGCTCTCCCTGCGACACCGCCTTTCACTGGCCTCCCGCAGGCTGAGCTGCTCGTGCCTGAAGCATGGCGGGCTATTGCAAGTGGCGGCACCCCTTCCCCTCCCCGTCTTCGAGCTTCCTGAGGGTACAGCCCTGCCTCCCTGGTGGCCCCCGAACCTCACGCGACGCGTGGGTGTGGAGGAAGGGCGGGGGTCAATGCCAGGCCCGGCCTAGCCGCTAGCTGGAAGCTCTCAGGCGGGCTGTGGACCTCAGCGCCTGTGACCAGGTCCACCTGCCTTCTCTTAAAAATATCCACCTTAGGAACTTCCTTGGGGCTCCGTGGGTAAGAATCCGCTGGCCGAGGCAGGGCACACGGTTCGATCCCTGGTCCGGGAAGATCCCCCATGCCTCGGAGCAACGACGCCGGTGGGCTGCAACCTCTGAGCCCGTGTCCCAGAGCCGCGGGGACCCTAACCCTAACCACAACGGGGGTCCACAAGGAGGCAAGCCACGCGTGGGGAGCCCGCCGCTGCGGGAAGAGGCGCGCCCACTCGCCGTGCAGGAAGGCCCTCGCTAAGCAGCTTCAAGACCCAGGGCCGCCCAAACTAGTGAATTAATTAAACCAGAAAAGAATAAGACCGCTTCAGTCCGTGCTCGGCTGGCCCACGCGCAGCCCTCATGGGGGAAGAAGCTTGACGGGGTCTCAGTGACGCTCATCCCTCCAGCTGACTAGGGGAGGCCCAGGTCAACGCTTTCCTTCACAAAAGCAATGCTTTTTTATTTGGTTTGTCGTTTATCAGTCTCCCAGTAACTCGCTCCAGGTGCAGAGAGGGAGGTGAGAGAGGGCGTGTCCTGGGGCGGGGGGCGCGGCTGGCGGGCTGCCCAGGCTGGGGGCCCCACGTGTCATTGTCCCCGCAGGGCCGCCACATTCTCGGCTTTGCACAACCGTGATATTACACTCAGTGTGAGAGGGATCAGATAATCCAGCCCCCAGGACTGATAAATATACCCCAAGACCCCAAACTATTCATCTACAAGGGAAAATCTCACTAGAGACCAAAGGGGAAATTCGTATTAGCTGCAGAGTGTGTTCCGACCGCTCTAGGAAAACGTGTGTAGGAAAGAGAGGTCTAACTCCCAAGCTGCACGGAGGATCGGAGGAGCGAAAGCGACGAGGGTCACTGAGCCTCCAGATGAGATGCGCTACTACCTGGTCCCTGAGCCGCCAGGCGCGCTGTGTGTTTGTGCTCAGAGGCCCTGCATGTGGCACCCACGAAAAAGTCCTTGGATTTTGACTCCCTACTTACATGATCGCAAAAGGAGCAGTTTCTGCTATCAACAGGATTTCTCCCGACAAGGCAAACCGAAGCTGCCATGTCTCCAGTTCCACATTAAAATGATAATCCAGGACACCTGGACTGGACTTCCGTGTTTACAAATCCCTAGAGTTCTCCGTTGGCGTGCATTAATTGCTGCATTTAGCTAATCTCATTCATCATGTATTAACTTAGTAATTTCATTCCTACAAAATAAATAATGTAACAAAATGGTTACATTATTTATAGGTTTGGGGGTCTGGGCTTTGCTTCTCACTTTGATAACTATTTTTGGGCACTTGGTACACACTCTGTAAGTACTAATGATAATGATTTGTCAAGCAGGGCTTTTCAAAACTTCAGCCTCCATGCATGTGTGTCATCAAATCAGAGGAGAGGGTTCTGATCAGTGGCTTAAAAATGACGTAAAATAAGAAATATTAGAATTCATGGACACAGGTAAATGTTTTCCATGTATTCTGTGTACTGCGTAGTGATGTAAAATGTTTTTCTGCCTCTGGATCAGTGTTAAAGAAATTTATAAACCCCACCCTAGAGCTCAGATTTTCACTCTCTGCCTTAGAGAGCAGGATGCTCATTGTATAAGAAGATGTTAGAAAATTTATTTAGATGAAACTTTTGCCTGGAGGGGGAAGAGCGCCGTTATTGAGGGGACAGTCTACGTTCTGTGTCAGAGGTCTGTAGAAATATCCCATGTTGGCAGTGTGTGATAGGTAAAAAGCAGGTGCAAGGTATGTCCAGCCAAATGTAAATGAGAAAGTGGCTGAGAGGAAAGACTTCTGGACGCCGGCTGGTCACCGCTTCTCTGTAACTCAAGCTCCTCCTCTTGCCCTGGGGCTTGGGGTTCCAGGGTCAGCGCAGAGCTGCGCTGGGCTTAGTGAGTTCCGCGTGATGCAGGGTCGTGGGGACGCCTGCTCAGATTCAGCCGGTCAGAATGAATAACGAGATTCTGGTATGAAATTTCATTCTCTTAGGAAATTGTTTTCTTAAGCATGAACATACAGAATGTATCTGGGCATTCTAGATGGTTGTTTGGTAAACTCTTAGAGACGAAAATGCATTTTACTTTTTCCTTTGGGGTCCAGTGTATTACATTGTGCCAATGTGTTCATGGACAGGTGGTGCCGAGCATTCTAATCGTCAGGCTGCGTCCATCCATCCGTTTGTCCATCCATGAATGTGCCCATCTGTCCGTCCACCCATTCACCCATTTGTCTGTCCGTCCATCTATCCATCCACTCATTTGTCCATCCACCCGCCCACCCCTTCCTTCTTGAGCACCTATGTACGCTGTGCAAGCAGTTTGCCCTCATTGTGTATTTTCAATTCCAGGAAATCTTAGGTTGGGTGGGAATTTGAAAGTTGTTTGAGATAGCCCTTATCAGATGAGTGCATCTTCTTTATAGCTCTTCTGGCCAGTTTTTGCAATCATGGGAAGCAGTTCAGTTCAGTCACTCAGTCGTGTTCGACTCCTTACAACCCCATGGACTGCAGCACCCCAGGCAACTCGATGGACATGAGTTTGAGTAAACTCTGGGAGTTGGTGATGCCATCCAACCATCTCATCCTCTGTCGTCCCCTTCTCCTCCTGCCTTCAGTCTTTCCCAGCATCAGGGTCTTTTCCAATGAGTCCGTTTTTCACATCGTGGACACCCTTCTGAATGAGAAGTTTCTTCTCTGTGTTTCTTCTTCACTAATTCCCCTCTGAAGCCTCTTGTCTGGCCCCCACGCAGCTGAGGACTTTGAAAAGCTGCTTTTCATCTGCGTGTCCATCCCAGTTCCTGAGCCGGTTTCTCACTGCCTGGTTTCTGAGCTAATCTTAATCTAGCCTGATGACACGTTAGGATCTTCACTCCCATCCGAGGTTGGGATCAAGACCGTGGCTGACGTCTGGCAGGTGAAAGGCCTGTCCCTATCCCAAGCGGCACCCTTAGCGCTCCCACGCTGCTGCCCAGCCTTGTTCCTCTGTTCCTTTCTGATTTTGCCTCGAGGTTGATACCCCAGCCTGAGTATCATACTGACTGGGGCCCAGGCCACCTTCCAGTCCTTCCCCATCCGTCTATCCCCAGCCGTTGGATGGACAGATTCAACCTGAATCCTGCCCACCGCCCTGTCCCCCAGCCCAGCACTGTGATGCCCACATCTGCTGTGCAGGCGGAGCCTTGGGCACTGATGCCATCTGAGACTGCGTCTAAACAGCCGGGTCCTCTGAGCATCGTAATCTCGATTCTTGGTTTATCTCCTGAGGCCAGTCCGACTCCAGCACTCTCTTCTGAATTTCTCTGCCTAATCTTCTCTTGGCAGCACCTCTGTGAGTCTCATCAAGTTATGCACGTTGGTTCTAATCCTCCGTATTGGTCCTAATTCTAGTCCACAGGGCCATGTCTATGAAGCGCTTCATAGATTTGAAGATGCTCACTGTTTCAATTTTCTCTTGCCCCCTAACAAATCACCACGGCTCAACACAATGACGGTAACTTTTATTGCTAATGATCTTGCAGTCTGGCCAAACTCAGTGGGGGGAAAGCTTATTTTTGCTCCATGTGGTGTCGGCCAGGGTAGCTTGCTGAAGTGAGGATCTGTATCCAAGTCGATCACGTAGGTGGGCTTGCAGGGAGTGCCGCGGGGCCGCTGGCTGGCCCCTCAGCGCTGCCCCATGTGGGTCTGCCCTTGTGGCCGCTGGAGACTCCTTCTAACAGGGTGGCAGGGTTCTAAGTAGGAGGGATGGAAGCTGCCAGTCAGGAACGGGCACCGTGCCACTTCCTCCCCATTCTCTTGGTCAAAGTCATCGTAGCGTGAGCCCAGATTCAGGAGGGTAGAAATACAGCTCTATTTTTTTAAAAAGAATAATACAAATATTTTTTTTATTAAATACATTTCCCATGACTTATAAACTTCCACTGGAAACAACTTTCCTGTGCCATAAATAGGTATTGTAAATGTACAAATATTTAAAAGGATTAGTGCCTAGAATATATGAAGGACACTTGAATAAATGGAATAAAGTAAAGGAGCCAATAGAAAGTAGCACTTAGAAGGTGTGACTGTAAACTCAGAGAAGAGGAAACTCAGTAGAGAATGAAGTATGTGAAAGATGGTGAACTTCATATTAAGTAATTTGAATTAGAAGAAGATACCATTTTAGGGCTGTCAGATGTCATGTATTTTGATGATGATATAATTGTTTGTTGGCCAGCAGATGGAGAAAAGAGGACCCGACGTCACTGCAGCAGAGAGAGGTCAGTTTATAAAATAGTTGTTATGATGTACACCTGAAGCTAATGTGTCACATATTAATAACAAATCAATTAGAAAGAACATTACTTACAGACAGAATTTGCAGTGTCTCATTTAAAGATCACTTTGAAATGTTCTAAAACCCTAAATTTTATTCCTAAGTGTTTGCCACAAATTCCTGTGTGTGATAAAAAAGACACACTGCAAGCTCCGCCTCTTGATTCAGGGGCTGGACAAACACCTAGCAGCCGCTTGCAGTCTCGCCCATGCCCAGAGGCTCATCTTACCTTGCCCTCCCGCCTCACCCCACATCCCACTCCTTCAGCCTTCTCTCAGCTCGAAAGCCCTTGTTGCTTTCCCACTACCTTACGTGGTATCAGTCCAAGCTTTATCAAGATGCCTACAGCATTAACTGGGACAGCAGTAGTTATGGTCATCCAAAATTCAGACAGGCCCTAGTGATGCTGAGATTTCGAAGGCGCTGTCCCTGTGCTTAGGGAAACGTGGACTAAAAAATGCTTTCATCCCCCTTCCTCCGATCTAGTTTTAATCCTCCCCCCACCGCAGATATCCTACCAAGAATGGACAATGAAATACATTCTTCTGTCATAAGGATATGACTGTTGTATGTATAAATAATCACCTTTTTCTTTTTTTCCTGCTTTAGAGTCTGAGAGGGGAATTCTACTGGCATCCAAATGACAGGGAATGCTTGTAATCTAGGGTGTATTTATTTGGGGGTGAGAAGAAAGTAGGGGATTAAGAGCAATATTTGCAACTTATCCATCTGAAGAGAGGAACTGGATAAAACTCTTCTGTAAAGGGTGACCAAACAAACAAATAAAATCAACATGGAACCTTTGGACAGTTTCTGCAACTTCTAAAAAAGGGACTGTTGTCTTGAGAAGACATATGGAATGCATACTTTGAGAAATGACCTGTTAAAGGAAACTAAAACATATTTCTGAAATCTTCTTTGGAAGGAAGAAAGAACATTATTGAGACAGAAAACACTATGTCAGTTACCATGAAGATGAAGTTGAGAGGCTCCTTTAGAATGCAAAAGTAATAAGATGAACATGGTAATAGTGAAGTTGATCCATATGGAATGCAGAGATGAGATAATGAGATCATGAGTGTAGGGAGTTTCTGAAGATAAAGTCAGCACAAATAGTATCAAAGTAATAATAAAAGATATAAAGAAGAAAATGTTCCCAAATGGAAGAAAGACTGAGTCAGCATTTGATAGTACTCAGTAATTCCCACCAGAGAAGGCAATGGCACCCCACTCCAGTACTCTTGCCTGGAAAATCCCATGGACGGAGGAGCCTGGTGGGCTGCAGTCCATGGGGTCACTGAGAGTCGGACCCGACTGAGCAACTTCACTTTCACTTTTCACTTTCATGCATTGGAGAAGGCAATGGCACCCACTCCAGTGTTCTTGCCTGGAGAGTCCCAGGGACGGGGGAGCCTGGTGGGCTGCCGTCTATGGGTTCGCTAGGAGTCGGACCCGACTGAGCAACTTCACTTTCACTTTTCACTTTCATGCATTGGAGAAGGAAATGGCAACCCACTCCAGTGTTCTTGCCTGGAGAATCCCAGGGACGGGGGAGCCTGGTGGGCTGCCGTCTATGGGGTCTCACAGAGTTGGACATGAGTGAAGTGACTCAGCAGCAGCAGCAGCAGCATTACAGAATATAGAACAAGAGTTTCACCTTCTTTCTATAAAAGCTTACATCTCTCTTGATATAACCCAAGGTCATGCTAACTTCCTGCAAAGTTACATTTCATTGCTAACTGACCCTGAACTTATCATTGACTACGACTCTAAGGCTTCCTTTTCTAATGTCCCATTGGTATGGCATGGCACTTGTGTCCTATACTCAGAAAGCTCACATTTGGACTCAATTTATCTACTTAATATTGAAAGCTGTCCTTGTCAGGTTTAGACTTATTGGATCTAAACTACTGTTCAGCCTATAAGACATTTTAGATCATCTCCTGCCTAACATAGCAGTGTTCAATCAACACAAAGGTGATGTCTGTGCCCTTAGGTGTTCAGGCAAATAACCGATGACGATGTTAAGTAGACTGAATGCAGTCCCTGCGATCTGCTGCTGGAGGTCTCAGGGCTGCGCAGGAACCGCCAACCGGCTCGCAAAGTGTTCTTGCCCCTGGCCGCGAAACCTCATCCGATCCAACAGTGTACTGTGAAAATAGCTCTCCACATGTCTGCTGAAGTCCAAGCGCTTTTCCTCTACGGCACATCCCAGATCTCGTGGCCCAGGAACCCTGCTGGGGAAGAAAAACTAACCCGCAAATACAACACTTTCTTAATGAAAATATATTGTGTCCCAAACAGACCTACTCCTTTTCTAGGCTCTTAACTGACTTAAAAATATCATTTTGTGTTTTCATGATTTCTTTTTTGAGAATTAGTTTGATTGAGGTTATAATTCATGAACAACAAATTACACTCGCTTAAAATGTATAATTTGGCATATGGAGGTGAAGTTGCTCAGTCGTGTCTGACTCTTTGCGATCCCATGGACTGTAGTCTACCAGGCTTCTCTGTCCATGGGATTTTCCAGGCAAGAGTACTGGAGTGGGTTGCCATTTCCTTCTCCAGGGGATCTTCCTGACCCAGGGATCAAACTCAGGTCTCCTGCATTGCAGGCAGACGCTTTACCCTCTGAGCCACCAGGGAAGCATATGTTATCACTTATATATGGAATCTAAAATGTGATGGAAATCAACACATCTACAAAACAAAAACAGACTCAGAGACTTGTGCTTACCAAGGAGGAGGGGTGTGAGGGAGGGATGGAATGTGAGTTTAGAATCAGCAGATGCAAACCATTACATATGGGAAGGATAAATAACAAGGTCCTACTGCAGAGCACAGGGAACTATCCTCAGTATCCTACAGTAAGCTGTAATGGAAGAAAATATGAAAAAAAAAATGGCTGAATCACTTTGCTATGTAGAAGACATTAACAGTTTTGTAAATCAATGATACTTCAATAAATTAAAAATATTAAATGTATTCTTTGATGCATTTTGACAGACTTATGAGATATATAATTTAAGAGATGCATAATCGAATGCAAATGTATAATTTGATGCATTTTGATGTACCATTGAAACCACCCCCACGATGGAGCCTCAGGACATTTCCGCCACCTTCCAAGGCTTCCTCTTGTCCTTTCTCCATCGCTTTTCTCTTCCATCCTTGGTCCTCAGGCAGACTCTGATCTCCTTTCTCTCATCATAGGTTACTTGCTTTTCCTAGAGTGTGTTACAGATGTGCTTATACAGTGTATACTTTCTTGTGTTTGGTTTTTTCACGCAACACAATGGTTTTGAGGCTCGTCCATGTTGCTGTTCTCCCAGGACTGTGTTCCTTCTTATCACCGAGTGGTGTCCTGTTGCAGATACCTGTTGGTAGACATTTTTCTAATTTTGAGCTCTGATGAGTATAGCTGTTATGAATATTCATGTATGAATCTTGGTGTGGATGTGTGTTTTTATTTCTCTTCTGTACCTAGATGATGTCTCCTTTTAAAAAACTTTTATTTTGTTTTTTTCACAGATTCTTCCTACCTAGAATTAACACCACCATTCTGCAGTTTTAAAAACCTAACTTATGGCCTATTTTGGAAACTGTAGAAAAAGTAATCCACTTCCAACCTTTTGGAATATCTTGATAGTTCCTCAAAAAGTTTCCATTTACAACTTCTTTCAATTCTTGGAATATAGTTCCATAACTTAGAGAATGTATTCTCTTTTGGCTAACAGATTTTGGCATAAATTTTCCTGAAAACTTAATGTGTCAGACTAAGCATTTTATGTACATTATTTCATTTTCTGCTTATAACCATCTTATAAGAGAGATGCTACTTTATTTTTTAGCAGATGAAGAAACAGAAGCATAGAGAGATGATGTAAGTTGGCTAAATTCTGACAGCTGAACAGATAAGTGGTTTGAAGCTAGTGATTCTGGCTGGAGCTGGAGTCAAAACCATTTCACAACATAAGATAGTGGTGATTATGATAAGAAACTGGGCGTTCAGCATGGTGAGTGTTTATAACAGGAAGATTCCTCTGGGTGAGGACAGAGGGAAACTTTCTTGACACGGAGGTGATGGCTGATGTGGGTTCTGAAAGCTGGGATGAATTTGGTCATGGTGGGGTGGGGACAGACTGATATAAAATTCAGATACACAGGCAATATCACCAGAGGCTCAGGGGCAGGGATGGGGCACCACTGAGCTGCCTCAGTGCAGAGATCTGTGCATGACGGGACAGGGGAAGAGTGACCTGGAGCCCAAGCTTGCTCTGTTTGCACCCAACACACCAATAAATTGGGAGATGAGATTCTGGGGGCAAGTTCTTAGACAAATAGCTTGGGAGCCACGGCTGGGTCATATGGTAATCTTTTAAGAGATGGCTACACTGTTTCCCACAGTGCTTAAATTTTTAAAATATGTTTTTAGCTTCGTGGGTTCTAGACATCTTATTCCTATGAAGCCTACCACTAGACTTGATTAAGCATGCAATATTCACGTTAGGCTTAGAATAGTATTTTCTGAGACAAGGAGGACTTGGCAATTACAGATGGCTGGCTTAGCCATCAACACCCCTTCCCCCATAATTATGCTATAAATTAGGGGTGACCCTTGAGCCTCTTCTACTAAGAACTTCGATTTCTGGAAGGTGAACGCAAAATCCTCCAAGGTGTTCTTAAGTGGTGACTAAAGGAAAAACATGCTATAATGTCACATAAGTTAATAATTTTAAGGAGCCAGTAGGCTTGGCAGTGGACTTAAATGCTTAACAATAATTCAAAAATGGCTTAGAGAAACTTAGAAATGGGAATCATTAAGTGGCTCTGAAATTATGCTCCTGACATGTATGTGTGACACACGAGAGCACTTACCTGGGAATTTATTACCAGCTTCTGAGCAAACAAAGCCTGACCTACATTTGACTAAAGTCAGCTGTCTTTGGTTAATCCTGTGGGCTTCTTTTTATTAATGACACAATTGCTAATGTGGTAGAACGTTGTCATTACCGAGCAGCACAGCGGGATGAGCTGCAGCTGTTACCCCTCTTTCTGAACCTACCAAGTCATTAAATCTGAGTTTGGGAGGAATACAAGTTGTAAAGATTATTCAAATTCTGATTCAGAAATAGGACTACTGGGAAATTGTAGGTACATAAAGTAAAACTTTGAATCAATCAAGGTTCCTTTTTTTGGTGAAGGTTGAACGTTCAGAATTGTTTCCGAGTCATTAAATCTGAGTTTGGGAGGAATACAAGTTGTAAAGATTATTCAAATTCTGATTCAGAAATAGGACTACTGGGAAATTGTAGGTACATAAAGTAAAACTTTGAATCAATCAAGGTTCCTTTTTTTGGTGAAGGTTGAACGTTCAGAATTGTTTCTTACATTTCATTTAAAATGGAATGTCAAGGAAATAGAAGGTGAAGGAAAGGAAATCGAAGAACAACAATAATTACACACTAAGTCTCATTTATTGCAGGGAAACTGATGTATTGTTACTGGGGAAATATTAGGAAGATAATTTTCTTTCAAAAGATCATAGCATTTTAAGAATCTTAATATTAGTTTAACAAGGATTTGCTTTTGTCCTAACAAGCCAGAGAAGAACTGACTTCTCGTCAATATCTAAGGGAAATTGTGTTGCTCTGTTTGTAGGTCTTCCTTGCAGAATTTTCTCTTCTTTTAGAATTCTTACTTTGCCTTTGGTGACAATTAGTCCTTTGTAAAGGGTATGAGCCTGTAGTTTCCAAACGGACCTAAGTTACCTTAGGGTGGCTCCAAAAAATGTTCAGTTTCTGAGGCAAGTGTGTGTATGTCTGTGTGTGTGTGTGTGTGAAGTCGCCTCAGTATAGTGATATTCAATATTTGTTGAAAACCACAAAAACTTATCAGCCCAAGATACTTCACGGTTTCTTCAGTATGGTTGGACTACATCCCCTTCCAGGGGGTCATATGTAGTTGCTGGATTTTGGCAGCTGCTGTGTTAAACAGCAATCACCACCTGGAACGCCAGGTGGGTGAGGGTTGTGGGCGCCAGTCCACACTGATTCCAAAGTTGTGCAAGGAACCAGGATATGCACATCCTGATTAATAAGTGCTTGTGGTTATTTAAGGATAAAAAAAAGCAGGTTTTCTTTCAGTTTAGGCACATTATTTTTTCAAATGGCTACTAAATTGTTAGGACTAAAACAAAACAAAACCAAACCCAACTTACCAAGTTGTATGGACCTAACTATTTAGTACATAAAGCAGCTGATTATTTCTTTGGGGTTCGGAATGCTGTGAAGACAATTTCTAAGTCACTTAAGGATCCCTTGAAAGTGAGAAATTTTAGGAACATCCGGTATAATCTGATAATCGTGTAAGGTAACTTGTGACCTTTTATTTCCATTACCGTGTTTTGGAAGTTATTTTAAAAAGTTGGGAGAAAGAGAGTTCACAGAGAAGCCTTTCTTTCTTTTATTTAAATTGAAGTATAGTTGATTTACAATGCCGTGCTAATTTCTGCTGTACACCAGAAAAATCACAGACTTGGATTACTGTGATACTGAATGGTTTGCCTTGGGAACGAACCGAGGTCATTCTGTCATTTTTGAGATGACCCAAGTACTGCATTTCAGACTCGTTTGTTGACTATGAGGGCTATTCCATTTCTTCTATGGTTTGCCACAGGATATTGAAAATAGTTCCCCATGCTATACAGTAGGACCTTGGGGCTTATTTATTCTATGTATAATAGTTGGCCTCTGCTAATCCCAAACACCCAACCCATTCTCCACCCACCCCCCATACCAAGGTGCTTTTGTATGACATCCATAAGTGGTCTCTCTACTTGAGCTCAGGGGTTGGCCTGGGGTTTGTCCAATAGCTGGTTCATTCCACGGTACATTCAGTCATGAAAAGTGTTGCTGGATGCATATTTTATACGAGGTGCTGGGGTTCACATCTTTGCTGAGATGAGCTCACAGTCCTGCAGAGGAGGCACGAGGTTAACCAGATGAATTAGAACACAAAGTGAGAACTGCTCCAGGTGAGAAATGAGCTCAGCTTTGGGGAACACTATGACAGAGTGTCTCATTATGTCTGAAGGAGTTGACAAGCCCCATCTGAACTGGATCTGACAGAGTCCCCCAACTCTAAAGTACGTGAAAACCTGTTGACATAGATCACTATATGTTTATATACAGGGTATATGGGTAACTATAGACTAATTTTTTCTTTTTTAATTTGAGTTTTATTTTATATTGGAGTACAGTTGATTTACAATGTTATGTTAGTTTCAGGGGGACAGCAAAGTGACTCAGTTATACATATACATATACATATGTTCTTTTTCAGGTTATTTTTCCACTTAGGTTATTACGGAATATTGACTAGAGCTCCCTGGGCTACACAGTACGTCCTGTTGCTTATCTGTTTTATATATGTGCTTAGTTGCTCACTTGTGTCCGACTCTTTGTGGCCCTTTGGACTGTGGCCCGCCAGGCTCCTCTGTTCATGGGATTCTCCAGGCAAGAATACTGGAGTGGGTTGCCATGCCCTCTTCCAGGGGATCTTCCCAACCCAGGGATAGAGCCCCGATCTCTAGCATTGCAGATGGATTCTTTGCCATCTGAGCCACCAGAGAAGCCCAAGAATACTGGAGTGGGTAGCCCATCTGTTTTCCAGGGGATCTTCCTGATCCAGGAATTGAACCAGGGTCTCCTGCGTTATATAGGTGGGTTTCTTACCACCTGAGCTACACAGAGTCAGCTGGCAGGAGACATGGCATCCTGGATTCTGTGGGTAGGTGCAGTAGACCAGCATGCAACTTCCCACTGTTTGGATTAACATATATACACTGACACACATAAAATAGATAACCAGAAAGGACCTGCTGTAAAGCACACGAAACTCTGTCCAATATTCTCTAATAGCCTATAAGGAAAAGAATTTGGAAAAATAAATATGTTAACTGAATCACTTTGCTGTACACCCGAAACCAACATAACATTGTTAATCAACTATACTTAAATACAAAATAATTTTGAAAAAATTTAAATGGGATAATATTTTAAAAAATTAAAAAAAAAGAGTGAAAAAGGAAAGTAAAAAGACTTCACCAATGTATCCTTCAAGATCCAATAATTAGCCTATTTGTGGGGTTGCAACTCCAGTGCCCAGAGAACTCACGCTATTCAACATTACTCAATCGTTGAGATTTCAGCAGCAAAAACAAGCGTGGGAAATGCTGAATTCTCGAATTTAAAAAGAAAAGCATAAACAGTGACACACATTGCAAGCAAAACTTAGCTGCATGGCAACAGAAAAATCAGACCACCCTCTGATTCAGAACAACAACAACAACATCAATTTCTGAAACACAGGAGTCACCAAGGTTTTGATGGGACAGGCTAATCAAGGGAAGCCCTCGCCACATAACCCTGTTCATGAACAGAGCCGTAGTTTCCTCTAGGTTAAGATGCAGCGTCTTTCTCAAGTACCATACCCCCCGGAACTCCGTGGAGTAGAAGAGAAGGTCATGGGCAAAGGGTCTGCGGGCAGGGGACGCGGCATCCTGAGGCTTGTACAGCCATTTAATTAGATGAAATGACAGCGCCATAGACCCCTGCTTGGAGGACTTGCATGCTCCACAAGTTGCTGCTGCTGCTGCTAAGTCGCTTCAGTCGTGTCCGACTCTGTGCGACCCCACAGATGGCAGCCCACCAGGCTCCCCCGTCTCTGGGATTCTCCAGGCAAGAACACTGGAGTGGGTTGTCATTTCCTTCTCCAATGCATGAGATGAAAAGTGAAAGGGAAGTCGCTCAGTCGTGTCTGACTCTTAGTGACCCCATGGACTGCAGCCCACCAGGCTCCTCCGTCCATGGGATTCTCCAGGCAAGAGCACTGGGGTGGGGTGCCATCGCCTTCTCCGTCTCCACAAGTTACGGGGCAGCTATTTATTCTTTGCAAAGAGTGTTTCCTTTCCTCCCTTTTGGCTCCGATTCCCTTGGATTTTTCAGAATGATCAAGTTCTTGGAAACACATTTCATGTGGTTTGCTTTATTTTTAAAGGCGGGAGGGGCATATGTGTGGTGGAAAAGCCGGCTTCAAACGTGAAATCCTTTCCTAACTTCTTCACAGGAAGCTCACATTTCCAAATGAGCTCTCATGACTGACATTTTGAAGAGCGTCATGTTTGAAGTTCTTCACAGAAGACCCAAGTTTGGCTTGAAGAGTTGGCTTGAAAAGCACAGTTTCCTTATTTCCACAGAACAAAACCGCTCCTCTAGTTTGCAGGCTGCAGCCGTTCGGGACCGGGGAGCACTGTGAGGCGGCGCCTTCGTTCCTGTCTTCTGCAGTCCCTGCGGGCTTCCTCCTCGCTTGCCCTGTTTTATCGGGTCTTCCTCAAGAACAATCCATGTTCCTACCACGCTTTGTCCTGGCTTCTCCAGCTTGTGCTTAGAAGCACCAAGCGGGCCTTTTCCTCGCTAGCTGCCTGGACCCTTCCTTGCAATAAACACTGCACTCTGCTTCGCCGCACCCTGCTGTCAGGGGGCTGGTTTTACTGTGTTCAGGCAAGCTGACCCAAGCTTGGCTTGGTAACAGTTTGAGTTGAGGTCCTAATATTTAAACCCAAAGGGTCCTGACTGATCTCTTAAACTACGTTGGGGTCATATTTACAGCAATCCACATGTGAGACTATAGTTCATTTTCCTTTTGAATTTTAATACATTTTTTTGTACACCCTTATTCAGAGGATTTAAAATATATTATCTAGTCAAGTCATCTGCAGTGATTTGTGTCTTAATTTCATATTTCAATTCATTTAAGTGATCATGCATTTCAGTGACCATACTTCATATTAACTCAAGTTTTTCTGTATTCTCTGGTTTTATTTTTGTTGCAAATGCTTTTTGCATTTTATGAATTTGCTCTGTAAACTAAGGCTACGCAAAATCGATTCCCAGTTTTTAATGAGCTCTTACTCTTTTGACGGAAACAGCAAAATGACTGAAATGTTCCACATTTCATGCATCATAAAGCAATATCATATCGTGAAGTAGTAATCAGCATTCCCAATATTATAAATACTTGTTTGCAAGAAACTGCTGGCACTTGTAAATTTCCTTCTGTTACTCCCACTCTTCTGAGTTATGACCAGGAACAGAATTCTGTAGTGGTTTTTTTTGTCTTATTGCTATTTCAGAGCAGGCCTTTGTGATTAAGGAAAATTTTCTACAGGTATCACACCTAGGGTGGTCCAAAGGGCTGTGTCAAAGGAGTGTGATATTAGTGTAAGTGTAACGTGGTTTTGTACCTTGAATAGTCACTGAATGCCATTTGAGCTCTGAGGACATTTTTTGGCTTCAAATAAGATCCATCACAATATTCCTACCTGTGAAAGCACTGGGCCCCTGCCTGCCTTGACTGCCTGCTGGCTGAGTGGCCCCAAGGAACTCATGGCATTCCTCATTGTATGCCAGCCCATGTCTCAACTCGGAAATTCTAAACACGCTGGAAATAGAGGGGGAATAACGCGTAAAGCTAAGAAAAGAGCTTCAGAAAATGAAAGTGGTAGAGAGGTGTCTCTGTCCTCAGGTGAGGTGCCCCAGCTTTCCGGGGCTGAGTGGGGCCCCCTGTTCCCTCTGGCTCCTGCCTGCATGGGGGAGCTCACAGCACGAACGCTTTCTACAAGTGGGTTGAAAATTAGATTTTTTTGGGTGGAATAGATGTGCCTTCTGAGAGCAATTTTCCAAAGTTGTAGTTCTTAGTAAGGAAGAGCTATAACCTTTGGAAAGTCCCTAATGCCCAAATGGTTGGGATTCTTTCCAATTCAAGTTGTCAGTCATCAGTTGTAATGTGGTGATGAAGGAAGAAAGTGATTATTTTTATCCACATCTTCCATAGTAGATAAATGTGTGCCACTTCATTTTTAACTCTGAGAATGAAATATTACGACTTATTCCGTTTGCTCTGTTGCTTCAGATTTGTTAAAGATAGTCTGTATCTGATGAAGTTACCTCTGAAGGGAGGCAAACACCTTATTTCTTACCAAATTTGATGTTATTTGTTACCAGATGTTGTCAAGAAGGTTTTGGGAAACACCAGGGTTCAGTCGGTGAGAGAAAGTCAGCATATGATACCATAATACCATGCATATATATATATACAGGGACTAATTGGTCATAGCAGATTAGAAATTTATTTTTTCAAATCACTAATAGCATTTCAAACCTACATTTCTGGCTTTGCACTTTTTATTAACAAAGGTAGCTAAAATGAATAAGTAAATAAAAGGTTGCTGGTCGCTAGTCCCGGTGTGAAGCCGGCATCGCCAAGGGTGTCGCATTCAGACGGCCACAAGGGGGAGCCCAAGCATCAGACAGGAAAGGATCACAAGCCAGGAAGTGAGTCTTGCTGCTTGGGTCAACGTGTTAAGACCACATTGATTCTTAAACGGAGGTGAGGTGATGTGTGGCCCTTTTGCCCAAGTTAATATCACTCTGGGGGTGTTTATGCTGATATGCTGGTATCCGAACACATAAATAACTGTGATAACATAGGCACCATCTATTCTTCACCGGGCAGCCAGCTAGATCTTTAAAAAATGCAAACGAGACCATGCCCTGGCCTGGCTTAAAGCCTTCTAGTGGCGGCTCTGCACTTTGGGAATTAACTGCGTGGTCTCAGCCCTGGCCTTCCAGTCCCCGCTTTACCCAGTTCCCACGTCCCTTTTTGGAGTCGTCTCGTGCCTCTCCCCGGCACATTCACCTTCCAATACATTCTAGGACGGCTCCTTTTCCACTTTAGGGACTTGTGGTTTCCTCTGTCATTCCTGATCTCGGCATGCCTGCGTCCTCCTCTTCCTTGGAACCGGGCCTCACGGTCACCTTGAGAGCCTTGTTTCCTGACACTTACTTAAGAAGGCTTCGGCCTGCCCTCCTCCTCCCATGAAGTGTCTGTTCATTTCTTCTTAGCATTTGTTACAAGCTGTCACTCCCCTGGTCATTTGTGTGTTTGCCATTTATCACTTGGTTTCCATTTTTAAATTTATATTAGGGCAGGAACATGGTCTACTTTGTTTCAGTCTCTGGTGCGGAAGATCCCCTGGAGGAAGAAATGGCACCCTCTCCAGTGTTCTTGCTGCAAGATCCCATGGACAGGGGAGCCTGGCTGGCTGCAGTCCACTGGGTTGCAAAGAGTCAGACATGACTGAGTGACTAAATAACAATGGTCTATTTTATCACTTTAGGATCTACAGGGCCTAGGACAATTCTTGGCATGCAGGATGTGCGCAATAAACATTGGCTGAATGAATGAGGTTTGATTATTGGAACTTCCAGAACATGATTGGGCCAAGGCGACCCTGAAAGAATAGCTGTGAAATGTTGCTGGTGAATTTGAGGTTCTTTCTTGGTCAACAAAAATTCAGAGCTGAAGCAGAGAGGTTAAGAAAGTAATATGGGCTTGCTCAGAGGCTAAATCATGTCTGACTCTTTTGCAACCCCATGGACTGTAGCCTACCAGGCTCCTCTGTCCATGGGATTCTCCAGGCAAGAATACTGGAGTGATTTGCCATTTCCTTCTCCAGGGAATCTTCCCAACCTAGGGATCTAACCCACTCCACTGCGTCTCCTGGGAAGCCCTAAGTGAAGAGAGTTTATTCAAGCAAGGATACGCGCTGGTGGCTCAGATGGTAAAGAATCTGCCTGCAAGGCGGAGACCCGAGTTCGATCCCTGGGTTGGGAAGATCTCCTGGAGAATAGAATGGTAACCCACTCCGGTATTCTTGCCTGGAGAATCCCAGAGGAACCTGATGGGCTAGAGTCCATGGGGTCTCAGAGTGTTGGAAACGACTGAGCAACTCAGACCCAGATTCTCAGAGGGAGAGCAGACAAGCAGGGGAAGAGCTGTGGCCCTGGGTTTCTTTGTTAAGCTTGCTTTAAGTGGCATAGACGGGGGCTCAGATGGTCAAGAATCCGCCTGCAATGCGGGAGACGCGGGTTCGATCTCTGAGTCAGGAAGATCCCCTGGAGAAGGAAATGCAACTCACACCAGTATTCTTCCCTGGAGAATCCTGTGGACGGGGGAGCCTGGGATCGCAACGAGTTGGACACGACTGAGCAACTTCACTTTCTTTCACTTTAAGTGGCAATCAAATGAAGGGGCCGAATAGTCCCTGGGGAAGGAGGCGTTTGGGATCGACCTTCCTGATTTTCATCCCGGCTCCATGTTCCTGAGGGGAGGAGGGATTTTGTCCCCATTTAGCTTAGATGGGAAGTGTCATGGCTTTGGCGCTTGATGAGTACTTCTGCTCTGTGAGGCTGATCTTGTGGTAAAGAGAGCACGCGAGCTAAAGGTTACCTCCAGATGCCAGAGATTGCTGCCTTTCCCCACCTGTCTTCGTCTGCAGCTCAGACCCTTGCCACCCAGAGGTGTGATTTCCTGCCAGTCTGGAGGCACCTGCCTTCCTTTGTCTTCCTGTGGACCTTGCTGTTTACAGAATGCGTCATTTCCTGCCACCTGGCTCCCGCCCCCGTTCCTCTGCTCATGCCCAGCTACCTGCCTGCTATACCAGAAACAGCTTAAAAAAATTAGTCTGTATCTCAGCAACCTCTGCTCGTGGTTGCAAGGCCCACTCACTGGTTCCCCAACAATACTGCTCCTCCTGCCCCCAAGAAGAGGCGGCAAATGCTGCACAATGAAATGAAATCTGAAGCCCCCACCCCCGGCCCCCGGGGTAAATAACTAAGAGCATTGCTGGACAAACACAGTTGACATTGAGCCAAGTATTCGGACATCTTCCATCACTATCAGTACTGTTTGACCTCTGAAGACACGAGCTTGCTTCTGAAGACAGCATCTTCAGCTGCTCAGTGGGATTGCCCCCTGATAGTGTCGCCAGCCTCGCAGTTCAGAGGTGGTGACAGAAATGACCCTCGGTGACCCCGTCTCTCAGATGCAGGAGGATTCTTCGAGAAGGTTCTGGTGCCTTCCGTCTTCAAGGAGCCGGCCTTAGAGTTGCAGCAAGCAGGCTCCTTTAAGACAGATCTGTGCGGAGAAGGCAATAGCAAGCCACTCCAGTACTCTTGCCTAGAAAATCCCATGGATGGAGGAGCCTGGTGGGCTGCAGTCCATGGGGTCGCTAGGAGTCAGACGCGACTAAGTGACTTCACTTTCACTTTTCGCTTTCACACAATGGAGAAGGAAATGGCAACCCACTCCAGTGTTCTTGCCTGGAGAATCCCAGGGACAGGGGAGCCTGTTGAGCTGCTGTCTATGGGGTCACACAGAGTCGGACACGACTGAAGTGATTCAGCAGCAGCAGCGCTCATGTGAGTTCTCCCAGAGAATTCCTGGCTCTGCTAAAACCATATCCTAGAACTCACTAAGCTTGCGTTTCTGCCAAGCGTATTATTTTACTAGGTATAATATAGTTCACTTTTACCTTGTATTTGGGTTTTATAAATAGCTTCTGATTCCAGCAGTAATGACCAGTAATTATTCAACCTTGTTCATGCTCTCCATCTTCTCAAGAAACTTTTTCTAAGTAGTACTTTCATTTTCCAAGAAAAGAAACACTTGCTTTCTGGAAATGTACTCAGGGAAGATTCCCCAAAGAATTGTATTTGATCCTTTCACGAGAAGAAGGTTGACGTATTACCTGTTAGAATCACCATTTCAAAGACCACGCTTACATATTTTAAAACTTGCAGAATAACAAGACAAGCTAACGCTGGCATCTGTCTTGTTTATCTCTCTCAGGGGTTACTTTGTCAGGTTGTATATGCCTGGATTTAATTTCTGGGCTTTCTGTTCTCTCCCATTGGTCTATGTGTCTGTTTTTTTTATGGCAGCACCATCCTATTTTTATTGCTATGGCATGAGTATTCTTTTTATTACTATGGCATTTTATTACTATGACTGTAACTTAAAATCAGGAAATGTGGTACCCCCAGATTTGCTCTTTTTTTTGAAGATTGGAAAACCACTTAATTTTGAGTTGGTTTGTTACACAGCATTATTGTTACTTGGTATGCTATTGGACACATGTTTCTGAGTGACAGTGATTCTGTACTTTTCAGTTCAGTTCAGTTGTTGCTCTGGGTTATATTAACTGTGGTTTTAGATGGCAGTGGTCTTGTGGTTCTAGGTATTGGGGACTCGATGATGGAACTTGGAGGTCCTCAGGGCAATGTAGCTAATATTTATGGCTTTTGATAATGATTGACTTGTACTTTTTTTTTTGGCCATGCAGCGTGCAGGGACTTAGTTGTCCTACCAGGGAGCGAACTCATGCCCCCTGCCACGGAAACGTGGCGTCTTAACCAGCGGGCCACCAGGGAGGCCCCGATGGGCTTGTGCTTTTGTCGGTTATGGTGCTTATGCTAGAAGCGGTTGTCCTGTTGACAGTACCTCATATGACAGCCCACGTGCTATGCCAGAGAGCTCAGAGTTTCTGCCAGGTTGCCACGGTTTGATTACTACACTACATAACAGCTCTCAATGCTATGTAATTTCCAAGGAAGCTAAATATACCTAGTTCTTGGTTTCTTGCTAGACTGGGGAAATTGAGATACTGATGGGTTTCCTCTCACTGTTTATATGTGCGCACACGCACATGCACACGCGCGCGCACACACACACACACACACAGAAGACGTAAGGGATTCCTGGTTATCGCTCTGTGTGTGTGGCAGTCAATCTGGGCCCGGTTGGCACAGATGTCAGAAGTGGAGAACTTCTTAGGCTTATTCTCATGATTTTTCAGGAGAAAACGCCTTCTCGAGGCCCACGTCCGGCCTTTATGAGAAGGGCCGGCTCGCTGCTATACCGATACCGGCTGGATCACCTTTCCTCTGGCTCGGCACGTGCAGTCGTGGGAGGCGGAGCCCTGCCCGTGTGTCAGCAGGGGAGCAGTCCGCCTGCTGGGCCCCCTCCCGGAGGATCCCGGCCCGTCGCTGAAGCTATCCTGCTGTCCGAGGAGGGAGCCGGTGATGCTGGCTTTTGTTTTCCATATGGCTTCTTTGCCAGTGTGCCCATTTGAGTTATGGGGCACCATCGTTCTCTGTAAGAAGCCTGCCACGTCTTCTGAGGATATCTCTCACTTTTGTGGATTAATGGTTAACAAAACTCTTCACTTTTTCTTCCTTCCCTTTTTTGAATGAGAGTCTGACCTTTGGCTAGCTGTCTGCTCAGTGCCTCTGGCAACTCGACAATGACAGACCTGTCAACGGCGTTTCCAGGCAGGATTGCTCGTGCTGGGAATGACCTTTGACTGGCACATTGCATCTGGCTTGGAAAGGCTCTAAATACTTGATGGGGAAGCTATGTTTTGGACTTCCCTAAGAGCTGTGACTCTTGGACCTGGGCATGCATCCCACAGGGGCCCAGGAAGCTATGAATCCCGTGGGTTAGCATCTTTCAGGTCAGGGTGGATCCTGAACCTGCCTGATGTGCGTCTCGTCTCCTGGCGTCTGAGCCGTTAGACTGCTACCAGGACCACTACAGAAACAGTCCACCTGAAGCTGTCCGTTTGGTAAGCTCTGGGCTCTGCTCTCTAACCTAATAGATGGGCCCAAAGTGTGGCCCCTGGCAGTCTTGCGACTCTGAATGTTTAGTGGAACCTAAGACAACCGTTCCATTCCATAGTTCATCAGGCCCTCTGTCTATCAGACCTAGGCCCTTAAATCTATTTCTCACTTCCACTGTATAATCATAAGGGATTTGATTTAGGTCATACCTGAATGGTCTAGCGGTTTTCTCTACTTTCTTCAATTTGAGTCTGAATTTGGTAAGAAAGAGTTCATGATCTGAGCCACAGTCAGCTCCTGGTCTTGTTTTTGTTAACTGTATAGAGCTTCTCCATCTTTGGCTGCAAAGAATATAATTGATCTGATTTCGGTGTTGACCATCTGGTGATGTCCATGTGTAGAGTCTTCTCTTGTGTTGTTGGAAGAGGGTGTTTGCTATGACCAGAGCTTTTTCTTGGCAAAACTCTATTAGTCTTTGCCCTGCTTCCTTCCGCATTCCAAGGCCAAATTTGCCTGTTACTCCTGGTGTTTCTTGACTTCCTACTTTGCATTCCAGTCCCCTACAATGAAAAGGACATCTTTTTTGGGTGTTAGTTCTAAAAGGTCTTGTAGGTCTTCATAAAACCATTCAACTTCAGCTTCTTCAGCATTACTGGTTGGGGCATAGACTTGGATAACTGTGATACTGAATGGTTTGCCTTGGAGATGAACAGAGATCATTCTGTCATTTTTAAGATTGCATCCAAGTACTGCATTTTGGACTCTTTTGTTGACCATGATGGCTACTCCATTTCTTCTGAGGGATTCCTGCCCACAGTAGTAGATATAATGGTCATCTGAGTTAAATTCACCCATTCCAGTCCATTTTAGTTCGCTGATTCCTAGAATGTCGATGTTTACTCTTGCCATCTCCTGTTTGACCACTTCCAATTTGCCTTGATTCATGGACCTGATATTCCAGGTTCCTATGTAATATTGCTCTTTACAGCATCAGACCTTGCTTCTGTCACCAGTCACATCCACAACTGGGTATTGTTTTTGCTTTGGCTCCATCCCTTCATTCTTTCTGGAGTTATTTCTCCACTGATCTCCAGTAGCATACTTGGCACCTACTGACCTGGGGAGTTCCTCTTTCAGTATCCTATCATTTTGTCTTTTCCTACTGTTCATGGGGTTCTCAAGGCAAGAATACTGAAGTGGTTTGCCATTCCCTTCATTACAAGGCTCTAAAGGGGAGGTGCTCCCCAGAAGCCAAAAGCAGTGATGTTCCTGGGTGACATGAGGACAGAGATGGTGTCAGGAACGGTGAGTCAGTGCCTGGGGCCCTCTGGCTTCCAGAAGGTCCTCTATGGCTCTTATCCTTACATCTGTCAGTATCTCTTCTTTTTTAATTTTTTACTGTTTATTTATTTGGCTATCCCAGGCCTTAGTTGCAGCATATGGGATCTAGTTCCCTGAGAGGCATGGAACCCAACCCCCAAATTGGGCCCTTGGAGTCTTAGCCACTGGACCACCAGGGAAGTCCCTGTATCCTTCTTCTCACCTGATACAAACCAGCTTTCTGATTCTTGGTTCACCTAGTAGACAGTAGTCCCACTAGCAACTCTGAGCTCATGTTCCCCTTTTTGAGAAAGCAGTCAGATATTCCCTGAGCCTGTTCATCCCAATTCCCCAGGATTACTGGCCCTGCATGGAGACTTGCCTGTAGCTCAGACAGTAAAGAATCTGCCTGCAGTGAGGAGACCTGGGTTCGATCCCTGGGTTGGAAAGATCCTCTGGAGAAAGAAATGGCAACCTGCCCCAGTATTCTTGCCTGGAGAATCCCATGGACAGAGGAGCCTGGCTGGCTACAGTCTGTGGGGTTGCAGAGAGTCAGACATGGCTGAACGACTAACACTACTACTGGCCCTGCCTGGATCAGATGCCTGCTCCCGGGCAGCCCTGGGGTCAACACTGTCTGGACATGACCTTCAGGGGTCTTGGGCTATGACCTGGTGGCTGTGGGGCCAGCGATGTCCAGAGTCCTGCCCCGTGTCATTTGTACATTTTACAAGTGAAAGGAAGACCCAGAGTCACGTGGCAAGTAAGTAGAGGAACTGAGACTTGATCCTGGTCTGTCTGATGCCAAAGCTGGTGGAGCTGACGCTCTGCTCCTTGTATCAGGCCGTGTGGTCCCAGGGCGGCCCCTGTGATGGCACTGGTTAGGGCTGGCCCGTGTCCCAGCCTGGGGAGCTTGAGCACCAGCTTTTGCCTCTCTGTAGTTCAGTCCCAGATCAGGACTCCAAGCCTCTTGGTTAGTTGGTTTGCTTCTTTTATTTATTTGTTTATTTTTTTGGCGATTCGGCAGATGCTTCAGCTCTAGTCCTCACAGAACTCAGAACTGTGATGAGGGACCTGACGCTTCAGAGGTTATGCACAGACTGTGGAGTCCAGTAAAACTGGATTCAGATTCCAGTTCTGCCACTTTTTCACTGCTGGCTCTCTGCCTCGGTTTCCATAACTATTAATGTGAAATGGGGGTGATGCTACCTACTTTATCTGTTGGTGTGATGATTCAGTGAGATAATACAGGTGAACCACATGTGGCCCGTATAGGCCAATCAGTTCTATTGATGTTACCAGTTAATTAACTCAGAAACAATGGGAAAGGCACAGGAATCCAGAGGAGAAAGCCTTTTTTTAGAGAAGATTTTTTGTTGTTGTTGTGGACCATTTTGTAAAGTCTTTATTGAATTGGTTACAGTATTATTTCTGCTGTATGTTTCGGTCTTTTGACCACTAGGCAGGTGGGAATCTGAGCTCCTTGACCAGGGTTCGAACCTGCACCCCTTGCGTTGGAAGGCACAGCCTTAACCATCGGACTGCCAGGGAAGACCCCCAGCGGAGATAGCCTTTTACTCATCGACAGGGTAGGAAGCGAAAGGTAGATTGGCCAGGTTCCAAGGGGAAAATGATGTTGAAACTTGAAAAGTGGAGAAGAGGATTGAGGGAAGGGCCAGTCTGGTAAGAACAGGTCCAGGCATATGAGCACATCCAGGCATGGGAGGGACCTGTGGGTAGTTTACTGTGATAGAAGTAAAATATTGGGAGCAAACGGGATTGTGAAGCTGGGGTCCGATCGAGAAAACATTGCTTTTGTTCGTGTGTCCATTTGGCAAGTATTTGTCAATGACTCACTGTGTGCCAGCCACTGCCCTGGGTCCTGTCGGTTCTGCAGTGAAATCTGCACGTTTGTGGCACTTAAACTGCTAGTGGTTAGAGGCAGGCACTAAGCAAATAGATAAAATACAAAGGGAGTCAGAGGGGGGAAAAAAAAGGCAGGGAAGCAGGGTGGGGGCTGCTAGGAGGGTTGTTACGTCACATAGGCCCTCGGGCAGAGACTCAAGGAGGGGCAAGGGGAGAGCTTTGGGCGGAGAAGACAGTGAAAATGAAAGGCCTGAGGTTGCCACTTGTGTGGCTGAATTAAGGGGGATGAGGGGCAGCGTGGTGGGAGGCCAGGAAGGAGGGGTAAAAGCCAGTCGTATAGAGCCTTGGGGCCATTTGTAGAACTTGTGGGCTTCCCAGGTGGTGCTAGTGGTAAAGAACCCACCTGCCAGTGCAGGAGACATGCTGGTTTGATCCCTGGGTCAGGAAGATCCCCTGGAGGAGGGCATGGCAACCGACTCCAGTATTCTCGCCTGGAGAATCCCTTGGACAGAGGAGCCTGGCGGGCTACAGTCAGTCCCTAGGGTTGCAAAGAGTCAGACACAACTGAAGTGACTGAACACACACAGGCTTTTGAATGAGTTGGTGGGGACTCACGGGAACATTTTCACTGACAGAGGGCCAGGATCGGACAGATTTTAGCAGGATGCGCTCCCTGGCTATGTGGGGAGAGTCGACAGTGGGGAAGGGCAGACGGGGAGGCCCGTCCGGGCTGCTGCAGGTCTGTGGAGGTGACAGTGACCCGGGAGGGGGGCAGCAGTGAAGAAGAGAAGGCAGTGGGTGCAAGATGGGGTCACTTGGATCTGTGGTTGGACCCGGACATGGACCCAGATAGAGAGGAGTCAAGAAGGACTTTAAGTTTTGGTCTGAAAAGCACAGAAAGTGGTCTTCTCCTGCGATGGGGAAGAGAGTGGAGACAGGTTTTAGGAGGAAGATCAGAGATTCAGCTTCAACGCTATGAAGACCTCAGTCAAACAGCTGGAGGGGACTTCCCTGGTGCTCCAGTGGTTAAGACTCTGAAGTCTCAAGGCAACAGGCATGGGTCCAGCCCCTCTTTGGGGAGCTAAGAGGGATGGCCAAAAATAATAGTAATAATGAAGGTAGCTGAATAGGGGATTCTGGAATTCAGAGGAAAATTCTGTCAAGCTGTATCTATCTGGAATGTAGAACCACTGATTCTTTTTTGAGAAGAGAAGTAGAGTGGATGGAGGTCATTAGCTATGCAGGTAATATAAGAAAACAACATCCCTAAGAAAATATTTTCAACCTGTTAGATCAGCCCACAATCTCTTTTGCTAATTGCCACCCCTTCCTAATCCCAGTCTTCCCCTCCTGGAGTAACTGTTGTCCTAGGCTGGGCATGCCTCCTTCCAGACCTTTCTCTGTGCATCAGCATACCCCAGCGAATCCACAGACTACATGTAGTATCTTGGGAGTGTATGTATTTTACCAAAATGGTAACGTAATGAATGTGTCACACGTGCTTTTGTGACTTGCCATTTGCCCCTCTTCTCTGAACTGTGTCTTAGAGATCCGCCCTCGGTGTTACAAACAAACCTAGCTTTTTAAAAACTTGTCACCGTATGTTATGGACAGACTGTGGGTTATTCAGCCGTTTTCCAGATGGAGGGCATTAGCATTTTGCACATTCCTCCTCCAGCACCTGTGTGGGTCTCTCTGGTAGATTCCAGGGACTGAGCTGACTGGGTCTGAGTAGACTGAAGCTAGGCGGGGTTTTGTTTTGTCTTGTTTTAGTGGAGACTGCCACGCCGCTCCCCGAAGTGCCTCTGTCAGCTTCCTCACCAGCCGTGGCAGGTTTTTAATGAGGGAGGCCACGGGGATCTGTGCTTCAGAGCACAGCACAGTGGCGGGCTGTGGGTTGGAAGGAACGAGCAGGAAGCCCAGAGACCAGGGAGTATGTAGGCTGCTGTTCCACCCTTGGGTTTCTCTGGTGCTTCAGCAGGAAAGAACCCGCCTGCAATGCAGGAGATGCAGGTTTGATCCCTGGGTCAGGAAGATCCCCTGAAGGAAGGCGTGGCAACCCACTCCAGGATTCTTACCTGGAGACTCCCATGGACAGAGGAGCCTGGTGGGCTGCAGTCCATAGGGTTGCAGAGTCGGGCACGGCTGAAGCAACTTAGCACGCACTCACGTTCTGCTCTTAGGAACCCACATTTTAGGGGAGACACAGGCTACTTTCGGGGCTGAGAGCGATGGTCCCCTTCCCTTCCTTTCCTCCTGGAAACAAATGAACACGAATGAAATGCCGCTGTCCCGCAGCCTGCACGCCTGGCTTCTTCTCTGTCAGCCAGTTTCTATTCCTAGCCCTCCTCACCAGCTAGAAGTCATCCTCTTCTGACAAAGACACCAGTCGAGACATTATAAAATCGCTGTTTTTATTAGAGCAGACCATCTCCTCCATCATCGAGACCCTTATCCTGCCACCAGCCTGGGAGCATCCTTGCCTGACACGCTCGACGGTGCATTCAAGGGCTGGTGCATGACCAAGGTTGTGTTTGTCACTAGCCTGGCGCCTGTTGGGAGAGTGTGATCCCAGCCCCACTCCCGAGACAGATGGAATCCTACAGCCAGCTGCTCTCCTGTTCCTACACTCTCCTGTTCCTGCATGGGGAAAGGAAAGTTGTAGCCTCTGAAAAGTTACGTCATCTTTTCTTTGCCTGAATTTCAAGTGGGTGTTAACTTTGTATAAATTGCCTTCCCGGTTAGCTCAGGGAACTAGGTCTATGGTCTAAACTTCCAAGTTTAGATTTTGTGCACTCATAATTAGAAACTTTGAAATATTTCTCGTCAGCATCATCTTCATGGCTAACCTTTATCAAGAATGTATTACACGGCCAGCAATATTTTAAATGTTTGTGTTTATAAAGTGGGTGCTTTTAATCACCATCCCACTTTTCTTTCCTTTTTCCTTTTTTTTTTTGCGTTTTTGAGATACTTAATTTACGTAACACAAAACCCATTGTAACGCGTGCAGTTCCTGAACTTCCCTGGTGGTCCAGTGATTAAGCCCCCAGCTTACACTGTGGGTGATCCTTGGTCAGGGAATTAAGATCCCGCATGCCTTGCATTAGGCTTCCCAGATGGTTCAGTGGTAAAGAATCTGCCTGCCAAGCGATTTCCCATTGTATGGACATGCAACAGCCTGTTTTTCTTTTCACCCGTTGATGGACAGTTGGGCTGCTTCTGGTTTGGGGCCATTATGCTGCATGTCCCTGGGACCACATCTCACTTTGACAGCTGAGGAGACTCGGGCACCAGCGTCATTTCTCACTCAAACAAGCCAATTGGGATTCTTACCCAGGTGCCTGGCTTCACAGCTGAGCCCTGACCACCCAGCTTGGCTGTTTAGCTGACGAATGAAGGTCTGGGAATTCTGGACCTATGCCGCATACCTTCGCGGCAGTTGTGTTTCCAAATTAAGTAGTGAGCTCTGTGGTCCGAGGAGTTCATTTTGGGGGACTTGGGTCTGCCCTGTTTGAATCATCACCACTGTGGGACATCCTGGCTAAGCCAGGATTGTTCATTCAATTCAAAATGTGTTTACCAACNAGTGAGCTCTGTGGTCCGAGGAGTTCATTTTGGGGGACTTGGGTCTGTCCTGTTTGAATCATCACCACTGTGGGACATCCTGGCTAAGCCAGGATTGTTCATTCAGTTCAAAATGTGTTTACCAATGGTCTTTGATGTAATTGACTCAGTCCTGCCCTGGGAGTTCATGGTCAAGTAGCTGACATAGGTTCCCAGGATGCAGACTCTGGGATGGAATTGTGTGTGCAGGAGGCTGATTTGGGTAGGGGTGGGTGCTCTCTGGAACAACTGGAGGAGGAAATGCAACCCACTCCAGTATTCTTGCCTGGAAAATCCCATGGGCTGAGGAGCCTGGAGGGCCACAGTCCAAAGGGTCACAATCAGTTGGATACAACAGAGCAACTGAGCACACACACTCAGGAACAACGCCTCTGTGGATGAGGGAAGTAGGATTGGGCACAGGGAGGAGCTGAACTGTGATGCCAGCCGTGCCGATCCCCCAGGGAGCTGTGGGGATGGGTGGCCCTGCAGAGGTGCTCCCAGTCGAGGCAAGGAGCCTGGGTCTCTGTTCCTTTGTCATGAGTCAGTATCAGAGATCAGACATAACCCGGTGTGAGAGGGGCTTCTCCCTGGGAAGGGACACAGCTCCCAGCAGCTAGGGACGTGACCTGGGGTCATGTCCGCTGTACACACCTAGCCCCATGTCCATGGTGACTTGGATCAATGCTCTGACAGAGAAAGGTCTGTGAAGATGCTGCCGGGACACAGCTGAGTGGAGGGTGTAAGCCAGCCTGGGGTGGAGGTGATCAGGGAGGAAGGGTCATCTTAACCGCGCCATGAAGTGGACCCCAGACCTGCATGTCCACTGCCAGCCCATGAACTGCTCCTCTTGGGTGCCTCAGTGTCTCCACCCGACTGCCCCAAACCCAGCTCAGCCCTGCGCCTCCTCCAGCCTTGACCCCCTGAGAAGGGCACTGCCATCCCTCTAGTTACACAGGCTGGAAGCTGCAGTTGGCTGGTTCCTTAGTCGCTTAGTCGCGTCCGACTCTTTGTGACCCCATGGACTGTATCCCGCCAGGCTACAGTTTTCCAGGCAAGAATAACCAAAGTGGGTTGCCTTTTTCTTCTCCAGGGGAACTTCCCGACCCAGGGATTGAACCACGTCCCCTGCATTGGCAGGTGGATTCTTTACCACTGAGCCACCAGAGATGCGGCAGTCACCCTTAATACCTTGTCCTTCGTTCCCGCCTTTTTCCAGACCATCACCCGGTCCTCCGTCCTCACGTTGAAAATATGTTGTCCCTGCCTTTCCCTTGTTGCCGACACCTCTTGTCTGATCACCCACAGGAGCATCCTCCCAGACCCCCCACTCCCCTAGCACCCACTTCTGCTGACTTTCATTCCAACCTCTCATCCCAACATCGCCCCTCTGCCCCAGTAACCCCACGCAGCCTCCCATTGCTCTGGGGTTAAGAGCAAAACTCCCTTCTGTGGCCCACACGGCTTTGGTGGTCTTGCCCACCCGGTCCCGAGTCATCCGCCTGGCTCCCGTGCCCCCCATCTCCAGCCCCTCTGTTACTCCATGTCCCTCTTGCTCTCTGCTCTCACCACGTGGCCTTCCCATGTACGTCCACTTTGCTTAGAGCACACACATCTCTGCACCTCTAAATTAACTAGTTCATCCTTCATGCTGCGGATCTGTTGTCGCCCCTCCGTGGAGCATCAGCTGACCTCCCAGCCACAGTCATGTTTTCCTTTGAAAACCAATCAGTCCTAAATATTCGCTGGAAGGGCTGATGCTGAAGCTGAAGCTCCAATACTTTGGCCACCTGGTGTGAAGAGCCAACTCTTTGGAAAAGACCCTGATGCTGGGAAAAATTATAGGCAGGAGGAGAAGGGGGCGGCAGAGGATGAGATGGTTGGATGGATCACTGACTCGATGGACGTGAGTTTGAGCAAACTCTGGGAGATAGTAAAGCACAGAGGAGCCTGGTGTGCTACAGTCCTTGGGTTCGCAAGGGGTCAGACACAACTTATCGACTGAACAACAACAAGGCGTCACTCACCCACCTCCAGAAATGGTTGATGATGTACATTTGGTGGTGGGGCCCTTTGCCTAAAGTTGCTCTTCCTCCCTAGACCATCTGCTCCAAGAGGCAAAGGAACCTGTCCCCATGTTGAAGAGGAAGTGCTCAGTCAACCCAAAGAGGGGGAAGGGGAGGAGGGAGAAGAGGGGGACTGGGCGAGGAGAAAAAGGTCCCAGTGCCACATGGCCAGGGACGAGATAGGGGCGAAACGTCATCTCCTCTACGTGCCTGGATCTCCGGGACCTCACACGGCAGAAATCTTGACTAGTGTGTGAGATGACATCTATTCCGGGACCCTGAGTTCCACCCACTGCACCACCCTAGACTTGAGCAGGACATGTCACTCCCCACCCGTCATCGGCACAAACGGACTTTGCCCCTCATCAGGCTTTGAGCTGGCCTGGAAATGTCAGAAGCCAGGGATCACCAGTGTGCCCTGACCACTCCTCTCATCCCAGCCTCAAGACGGCTCCCAGGTCTCCTGGCGCTGGGCCTCTGCACACACTGCTCCTGCCCGGGTGCCCGCCCCGTCCCTCCTCTGCCCGCCCCCACCCACCTCTGAGCTCCTTGCGGCGGGCGTCCTGCCCTCTCCTCTGTAGAGCCCACCCTGCCCCGAGCCACACCGGGCACCCGTCCTCTCCACCCACGGCTCCCGGGCCAGCACCCCCAGCCCCGCCACCGCCTCAGAGCAGTGTCTGGTCAGTCGCCGCTCCTCCAGTTCCTCGAGGACAAGGAGCTGATCTTCCTGCCTTCATCTCCTTCTTTCCCTCCTCATCCCTACCTTTCCACAAATTCACCGCCTCAGCCCCCATGGGCCTGCCATCCCAGTAGGGGAACCACAAACAAAACAAACAGGTAATTCCAGAGCGGGGTAGGCGTCGCTGCCACGTCGAGGAGGCTGAGAAGGCCAGGGATGGTCAGAAGCGGTCCCCGGGAAGGGCCCCACGTGCCCGCGAGCAAGAGGAAGCGTCCAGGCCGGGGAGGCCGCAAGTGCCCCGGCCCTGAGAGGAGAGAGGCGCGGCCTCTTAGAGAAACAGCTGCAGGGTCGTGCAGGGTGGGAATGAGGTCAGGAGGGTGGTGAAGCCAGATTATTTATCGTTGTCTCCGGCCCTTAGCGTAGCACCCACCCCGTAGGAGAAGCTCAAGCAGTCTCTGTTGGATCGATGGGGTGGAACCCTGAGGGCTCCCCCGTCTTCAGAGGGGTGGGGAGGGGACGGTCCTGGGAGGAGAGGGTCCACTCAGGCAGCCCCGCCTGCTGGGCAGGAAGAGTTAGGGGAGGTCCTGGTGATGGATGCACTCGGTGAGAGGTCCATTCCTTTAGAAGGACATTTTCAGTGGACCTCCTTGGTGGTCCAGTGGTTAAGCATCCACCTGCCAAGACAGGGGACGTGGGTCCGATCCCTGGTCCAGGAAGATCACACAGGCTGTGGAGCAGCTAAGCCTGTGAACCACAACTGCTGAGCCCCAGCACCCTAGAGCCTGTGCTCCGTGGGAGAAGCCACCGCGATGAGAGTTTCTTGTACCACAATTAGAGAGTAGCCCTGCTCACCGCAGCTAGAGGAAAGCCCGCCCGCAGCAACAAAGACCCAGCGCAGTCAAAAATAACTAATAAAACATTTTTAAAAAGAAGCTACTCTTTATATATATATGTTAAAAAAAAAAAAAGTTCTCGGATGCAAACCAAGTGGTGGAGGCGGAGACTGGAGGGAAAATTCCACCCAGGTGACGTCTCTCCTCTCATCAGGCCAAGTGCTGGTGCTGTGGGCTTGGAGGCTCCGACAGGCAGCAGCCGCCCTGAGTCAGTTTAGCACCAGCCTGGCAGCTTGAGAGCAGACCTGCCTCGTTCCTTCCTGAACACTCAGGCTGTGTGTACAGCTGGGCTTGCCCGGGGACCCTGCAGGCCTGCGTCCCCTCCCGAGCTCTCAAGGTGGACGGTGGGAACAGCCTCAGCTCCTGGCAGTTCTGCTCCAAATCCTCCACTAGCTTCCTGGCTACTTCAGAGTAAGCCCAGAGTCCTCACCGTGGCCTCCACCCCCACCTCAGGGCCTTTGCACGTGCTGTTCCTGCCACCTGGAAGCTCCTTTGTCCAGATTCCCATAGGGGTCTCCTCCTCCACTTCCCTTAGTTTCCTCTTGAAAGTCATTTCACCAGAGGCCTTCTCTGACCCCCTGGCTAACATAGTAGCTCCACCCTCTATTCCCTCTGTTTTTCTCTACCTCTTATTTTCCGCAGCACTGAGCTTCATTTGACATAATATACCCCGCCCCCCCCTTTTATTTTTAAATAACCTGTCTCCTCTCACTAGAATGTAAGTTTCTTGAGAGCGGAGCCTTTGATGTGCTCGCTGTGTGCCCAGAGGAGTTGTTCAATAAATAGTGAGTGAATGAATGAATTGGGGAAATGAGGTCAGCGCCACCCGCCACTCGGGGTCATGTGAATGTGGAATTTCGGGCCTTGCGCTTCACTGTGTGTGGTTTGCACGCTTGCATTGCCCTGCAGGTGGCAAGTAAACACACGCTATTTCAGAAGGTCTGTATTTCTCTTTGCCTTCTGTTTATGGCAGGCGATAATGATTTTCCATTTATGGCATTAATATAAAGTTTCCTTTTTGAAGCACGCTCATTCAAGATTAAAAAAAGAGAAAATCTCTGTTTGCCTGCCTAAAAGACAGTTTATAATGCACATTGCTGTCTTACCAAAAAAAAGTTTTCTGAGAATAAAAAGAAATGTTAATTCTTTTTGAGCAGCTATTGAAAAAGATTTTCTAGATAGCCATGGAAGAAAAAATGGTTTCATAAAGATACAGTGTCCTATGTCCTGGAGCCCAGGAGGAAACCCTAGATTCTGGATCTGTATGAATATTCTACTAACCTGAAACGAAGTATAAAATCTCAAGGTGTACATTGGTTGCAGGAAGTAATGGTGCATTTGAGAAATAACTCCAAGTCTTCCTTTAATGATCCATCTGACCTGTGCATAAGCATGTGATTTTGTCGTTCTGTCTACCCATGGCCACGGGAAACTTTGCTTCATTTTGTATTGTTTTGATCCACCTCTAGGGGGCAATCTCAACCGTTGGTTTAGATCTTGCAACCTAAGCGTACAGAATGTGGAGTCTCTTGTTATTCTTGTTTTAAGGATGGGCGTGCATCTGATATGTCAGCAAAAGCCTCAACATACAAGCTCAGAACTATACTTTTTTCATTCAAGTAATATGCATTCAGGACTTACTGTGCCGTGCTGGGAAACCTGAATCACTGGGAGAATACTAGGATGGGTTTTGAAGGCAGAGTAGGAGTTTTGTACTGCAAGATACATTTGCATCGTCGATTTCTGGGAGCATAGGGCCATCATTGAGAACATTCGCTAAGGTTTTTTTTTTATTTACTCATTTTTTATTTGGCTGTATTGGGTGTTAGTTGTGGGACCCAGGATCTTCATTTCGTCTTGGGGGATTTTTCATTGGGGCCCATGGATTCTCCAGTTGTGGCTCAGGCTCCAGAGCACATGGGCTCAGTAGCTGTGGCGTGGGCTTAGTTGCCCTGCAGCTTGTGGGATCTTAGTTCCCCAACCAGGGATCGAACCCATGTCCCCTGCATTGCAAGGCGGATTCTTGACCAATGGACCACCAGGGAAGTCCCTCAGCTATTATTTTAAACCTCTACTAAATGCTCCGCTGTTGCTAGGACATGGTAGTGACTTCAGATTCAGATACCTCTTAGTGTTAGTTCAACCACTGCATCACTGACAACTCACTCAGTGTGAAACACACACACACACACACACACGCTTGAGTAAAGAAAATAATGTGTCAACTCTTGTGACTTATAAGTCCAAGTAGTGCTGGCCTCAGGCAGGGCTAGTTACAGGGATTCAACATGTTCGAGAAGTTCCCATTTCTATCTGGCCGCCTATCTGTGTCCTCAATTCTGCCTCTATGTTGGTGTTACTCTTGGACAGATCTCTTCATGGAACATAGAAGGACATTTGTAACTGTGACCCTAATCAGCTGATAAAAATAGCTTCTTCATTTTGGTGGCCCTTATAGCTCACAGCTCATGCATGCATGCTAAGTCGCTTCAGTCGTGTCTGACTCTGTACAACCCTATGGACTGTAGTCCGCCAAGCTCCTCTCTGTATGGGATTCTCCAGGCAAGAATACTGGAGTGGGCTTCCTCCAGGGGATCATCCCGACGCAGGGATCGAACCTGAATCTCTTACATCTCCTGCACTGGCAAGCGGGTTCTTTACCACTGGTGCCACCTGGGAAGCCCCCTTCACAGCTCATATCAGCTAATAATTCCAGGGAAAGAGACAGAGGGACTTTTCCAGCAGATTCAGCCAATCCCTGGTTTGAGTCTGTTGACCTGACTTTGGGCAGAGCCCTAAACCAGGCACATGACCAGAGAGACAGACTAACCAGATTAGCCTGGCCTTGGCTGTCCAAGCCTCAGTCATGTGCGCACCCTTGAGGGGCCACCAGTGTGATTTCCACCCACACCATGTACGCTGAGAGTGAGGAGAGATGGTTTCCCAAAGGAAAACCGAGGAGATGTAACTAGAAAGTGAATAGGGGCTGCCCTGGTGGCCCAATGGTTAAGACCCCGAGCTTCCACGGCAGGGGGCATGGGTGTGATACCGGGTCAGGGAGCTAAGATCCTGCATGCCCTGTGGTGCAGTCAAAAAGAAAGAAAAAATGACAAAAACAACAGATGTCCACTATCTTCCCCTGGACGTGGCTTTGGGGCAATTTGCTTCAGCTTTCAAAGCCTCCGTTTCCTCCTCTGTAAAATGGGGATAATGACCCCAGGGCATAGCATTCTTGCAGACACCCACAAAAAGCACCTTAAATGGTCATTGAAGTGGCCCCAAACCTGGGCTCCAGTAACCTGTAACGTTTGCTTGTCACTCATAAATGGTCCCTGCGGTAAGATGTGGCACTTGGCCGGGGGAAGGGCAGAACAGATGGAGTAAGTCAGGTGTGTGGAAGTGCTCTGTGAACTCCGCGTGGTGCCCCCGACACAGCATGTTCACAGCCTCATCATTAAGCCATTCCAAGTTATTGTTCTTCTCCGATGGGACTTGACACCTGCAAAGTCAGGTCCCCGACATCTGCCGGCTCTGGAAACCAACCCAACGCTCTCAGCTGCTCGTGAATGCAGCTCAGGCTCTGGCACTTGCTAAATCAACCCTCTTTAGGAGAATTCCAGTCTTCTGGCCTCAGAGGAGTACGTGATCCCTGAAATATAGACTCTGTCGAGCTCCTTTAAGCATAACTGATTCTAGGCGTTTCTTTCCAATTCCATTTTTTTTCCCCCAGAGAGAATTAATAACACGGCCATTGATAAAATTCTACAAATTTCTCTGGGGCCAGCATTAGGGATAAAGATGATAAGGGTAACAATGATGGCAGTGGGACTTGGCTTTCACATCACGTCCGAATTCCTTAGACCATTTGCTGTACTTAACTTGAGCCTCCTCGGCACCTGTCACTCTAGGCACACCCAATCTTCTGACTGATCCATGAGCCTTTCAGGCTTTTTCAGACTCCCAAACCTTAGCTCTGCTCCTCCTGCTGTGTGGAATGCCTTTCTCTTGTTGTCCAGTGAGCCTTTTAACTTTCTTTTTTTAATATCTGTGTGTGTGTTGTGTGTGTTAGTTGCTCAGTTGTGGCCGACTCTTTGTGACCCCATGGACTGCACCCCCCCAGGCTCCTCTTGTCCATGGGATTTTCCAGGCAAGGGTACTGGAGTGGGTTGCCATTTCCTTCTCCAGGGCATCTTCCCGACCCAGGAATCGAACCTAGGTCTCCTGCACTGCAGGCAGATTCTTTACCAACTGAGCTACGAGGGAAAATATTTAATATTTATTTTTATTTATTAATATTTATTTGGCTGCTCCAGGTCTTAGTTGTGGCACGCAGGATCTTCCATCTTCATTGCGGCGTGTGGGCGCTTCAGTTTCGACATGTGGGATCTAGTTCCCCGACCAGGGATCGAATCCAGGACCCCTGCATTGAGAGCACAGAGTCTTAGCCACTGGACCAGCGGGGAAGTCCCCAGACCATTTGAAAAGTGAAAGTGAAAGTGAAGTTGCTCAGTCGTGTCCGACTCTGCGACCCCATGGACTGTAGCCCACCAGGCTCCTCTGTCCATGGGATTTTCCAGGCAAGAATACTGGAGTGGGTTGCCATTTCCTTCTCCAGGGGATCTTCCCAACCCAGGGATTGAACCCAGGTCTCCCGCATTGCAGGCAGATGCTTTAACCTCTGAGCCACCAGGGGAGGCCCAGACCATTTAGTTTTCAAATCTCAGCTCAAACGTCTCCTTATTTATTCATTTAATGAGGGCCCATCGTGTGCCAGGCACTGTCCTAGGGGCTTAGAATACACAAAGCGATCAAAACAGGCACAGTCTCTGCCTTCATGGAATTTACATTCTAGTGCAGGGGGGATGGCCCAGTAATAAGAGGCATGATGAATAGATCAAGCAGAGTTTATATTAGTGAGGGTTTGGGAGTGTGTGTGTGTATGTGTGTATACATGGCTTGCAATTTTAAAAAATATTTATTTTTTCCTGCATCGGGGTTTGGTTGATCTTTGTTGTGGCTCACAGAGTCTTTAGTTGTGACACCCGGGCTCAGTCCTTGTGGCATGTGGAATCTTAGTTCCCCAACCAGAGACTGAACCCACATTCCCTAGATTGGAAGCTCGGCTTTTTAGTCGCTGGACCACCAGGAAAGTCCCTGGAATTTTAAATAGGATGCCTGGGGAGGAGTCGCCAAGAAGATAAGATCTGAGACCAGCCTTGAAGGAGATGAGGAATCTGGGTATTTGCCCGGGGGAAGGATGGTGAGTCAAAGGCCCATGGGTTGGTGGGCACAGGCTGGGTGTTTCAGGTACCGGAGTGATGAGGTGGTCAGAGACATGGGTGGAGGCCCAGTGGGTGGGGCCTGGTGGCCGCTGGAAACCCCTGCAGAGTCCAGACCAGAAAAGTGAAATGATTCGGCTTCCCTTTCATCAGGACTCCCGGGCTGTTGCAGGGAGGATGGACGACAACAGGGAGGGCAGGAGCAGGAGGACAGTGAGGAGTCCTGAACCGGCGCAGTAGCAAGGAGGTGGGGAGAAGCGGTCAGATTAGGGAAGACATGGTATTTTTCATATGATGCTGATGGATTGGACCTGGAGTGGGAAAGTGAGTGAGTGAGTGAGGCTTTCAGGATGACTGCCAAGGATTTGAGCCTGGCCGTGCCCTCAGGAGCCTCCCCAGTCCCCTCCTTCAGATCCCTGGCATCACATTTGATACAGTTTTGTTATAATCCCTTGGGGCTTCCCTGGTAACTCAACTGGTAAAGAATCTGCCTGCAATGCTGGAGACCGCTGTTCAGTTTCTGGGTCGGGAAGAAACCCTGGAGGAGGGCATGGCAACTCCAGGATTGTTGTCTGGAGAATCCCATGGACAGAGCAGCCTGGCGGGTTACAGTCCACAGGGTAGCAAACAGTCGGACATGACTGAGCCACTGTGCACAGCACAGCATAATCAATTGTCTCCTTTCTTTGGCCTCAGATGCCCTTGGGAATCTGATGAAAGTGATGGACTCTCTTCCCAGAAAAATGCCCGTATGCATTCAACTGAATGGGTGTCCCCAGACCCCACTGCAGGCCTTTCCCTAAATTATAGACCCCTGGCCAGTGTGTTGCTTGACTGAGCGCATGACAGCAGGGGCTGCCATTCACATCCCTCAGAACCGAAATGCGGGGCAGAGTTGTGAGGGTCAGCCCCTGACTGAGGGTTGGGTACAGTCTACAGACAAGCTGGGATCTGGCTGCCCACTGGGTTGAAGTTTTTGTTAAATCCTCATTGCATAGGTAACAGCCACACAGTAAACACTTGATCAACATTTGCTAAAAGATGATGATGATAAACTCAATACTTTACAAGGTTTTCCTGTGTTTTCAGGATGTCTGATGTGTGTGCGTGCTCAGTCATGTCTGATTCTTTGCCAATTCATGGGCTGCAGCCAGCCAGGGTCCTCTGTCCATGGGATTTTCCAGGCAAGAATACTGGAGTGGGTTGCCATTTCCTACTCCAGGGGGAAGGCTTAAATATTAATTCTCACTCACTCACTCTCACACTCCATGTTCTATAGCCTGAGAAATAAAGCCTCAGCAAAGTGAAATATGCCGTGCCAGGAAGAGAGGTGTCTGGCATCTGACCAGGGCAAGAGTTAACTGGGTGGGCACTTGGTCGTCCTCAGCGGTTACCATCACGGAGCTGGACAATGTGGAAGCTGAGACTGGGGCCCAGGGCTCCAGGCTTCCCACATGATGGTTGGTTCCACGCCTTCCGCACAGTTCTACACTCCAGAAATTTATAATCCAGCTGGGGAATCAGCACTAAGAAGAAAGAAAAGGATCCTTAATGACTTCCACTTTTCCCCTGGTTAATTCTTAGAGTAGACCTGCAAGGTAGACCTTATTAACATCCCCTTTTTACAGACAAGGAAACAGAGGTTCAGAGAAGGGAAGTAGCAGAGTTCAGGGCTCCCCTCCAGGTTTCCAAATCCCCAGATAATGAGTGAGCAATAGATATAGTTAAAGGCTTACAACGTAGCACTTAATTATATACGATTTCACCCTGTATTGTATGTAACTTAATACTAATTGCGGGGTTTCAAACTGAGCTGAAGTGAGAGCGGGTGAGAATGGCAGAGGAAGCCTTCATGGAGACTTGGGGAGCTGAGCTGGGCCTTGGAGAGGATCTGGGGGGAGCCGGGAGGGGAAGGGAATCGAATAATTCGGGCATCAGGACAGCAGTGAGCTGGGTGGGGTGGGGCGGGGCTAAGATAGTACTATTTAAATAATGGAACTCCATAAATGGAATTCTAACTAACATTCATTGAGAACTACCCAAGTGCCAGATTCCGTGCTGTGGGCTTTTTATTGTTATTGCATCCAACTCACCTTCCATCCTATGTCATTGTTGCTGTTGTTTAGTCACTAATTCGTGTCTGTGACCCCGTGGACTATAGCCCGCCAGGCTCCCTGTCCATGGGATTTCCTAGGCAAGCATACTGGAGTGGGTAGCCATTCCCTTCTCCAGTGGATCTTCCCAGATCAGGGATGGAACCTGTGTCTCCTACACTGGCAGGTGGATTTTTTGTTTTTTAACCACAGAGTCACCAGGGAAGTCTATGAGGGAAAGAGATCCAACCAGACAGGTACTATTGTTACCCCCATTTCACAGAAGCAAGTAGCACTGTTGTGAGTTGAAGCCGTGTCTCCAGGTGGCGCTAGTGGTGAAGAACCCACCTGCCAACGCAGGAGGTGTAAGAGATGTGGGTTTGATCCCTGGATCAGGAAAATCCCCTGGAGAGGGGAATGGCAACCCCCTCTAGTATTCTTGCTTTGGAAATCCCACGGACAGAGGAGCCTGGCAGGCTACAGTCCATAAAGTCGCCAAGAGTTGGACTCAAGTTAGCGACTGAGCATGCAACCCACACTGGACTCCAAAGCTCACATTCTTCACAGCTCAAGTTCAATGCTGACCTGATTAGAGGTGGGCATATTGTGAATAATGAGGAGTAAACAGGGCTGGTCCAGTGCCTCGCTGGCAAAGTGTGGCCCACGGGCATTGCCTGGGAGCTTGTTACAGGTGTCAGCTTGGGCCCCTGAATCAGAACCCCGCTTTCCACACAGTCCCAGGTTATTTGTGCACGCATCAGCATTTGAGAAACATGGGGTTGATGAGAAGTTTTGCTGGCTCTGTGCCTGAGCTCTTCAAATCTTTCCAATGACATCTCCCTCCTGGCAGAGGCGAATAAATGTATTCCCGGAGGTGGAAACCCAGGCTAGCCCACCCTGAGCTGAGATCTCTTTGAAGTCTCATATTTCACCTAAAAATGTCATTGAATATTTCATCCTGTACCATAATATATCAGTGGCCATTTTAATATCTCAAAATAGTTATGTAAATTACCGTGGAGTGGGATCCGTGTTTCCGGAAGGTGCATGGGATGGGTTTCCTTGTATCTTAAATGGGGTGGTAATAACCACTTCAAGGGTTGCCGCGAAGATCAAAGGAGAATCGTGTATATGGAAATGCTGCGTCAACTGTCCGCCTCGTACACACGCTGTTCTGAAAAAGGAACTGAGAATCCTCTCCAGACCCCATATCCCGCAACCTACCAGCTCTCCTGAGGTCACGGTGCTTTCCTCACAGTCAAGATGAGGCAGGACTCAGTCCAGGGAGGACCAAGGAATGTCTCCTGGCTTCTCAGGAAGCCGGGGAAATAGGAATAGGAACACCTATTGCTAGTTTGTTTAAATTTCTTATGATTTCATAGTATCATCCTTTCTTATTATTCCTCACTTCCTGATTGGCCAGGTTAGCTAGCCCAAAAAACCTCAGGAAAACTCGGAGGCTTCAGAGACTCAGGGTGAAAGAAAAGATGGGAATCCAGCATCGTGTCCCTAGGTGGCTCAGAGAGAAGGGAGCCTGGGAGGAAAAGTGGGGGGCGACAGGGAAAGAAGGAAGCAGACGGCCACAACCTAGGGTCCTTCCTGCAGGAAAAGGGGTGAGAGGGGAGCTAGGGTGTCAGTGCTGGACTAGCAGGGACCCTCTGGCCTCCCCACCCAGGGGCCCTGTTTCCTTGGAATCAGAAGGAGACGGGAAGGCAGAGGGAGAGAGGCGCAGACAGCTGAGATGGACAGGGATAGCGACCATCCGCGTCCAAGGCCAAGGAAGAAGGGCAGCCAGGGAAGGTGCAGGGGGGAGGAGCCTCATTCAGAACCTCAGAAGCTAGAGGGGGAGAATTTGGGGAACGGATGGCTGGGAACAGCTCCCCGTGGCCCCGGATCAATGGAAAAGGATGAAGTCGGAAAGAGCTATCATATTTGCTTAAGGAGGTTATGGCTCTCCCTTGGGGAGAGTTCTGGTAGATTAATGGGGTGCAAGGCAGATTTTGAGAAGCTAAGAAGAGAATGATGGAAATTCTTTTTTTTTCTTCTCCCCATGATAATTGTGAGGATTTTCACACAAATTGTGTTTCTATTACAAGCGTCTCATTTGCCATTTAACACTTAATCTGCCTGACTTGTGACTAGAAGCCAACATTGTCTCTTTAGTTAAGAAGTTAAGTTAGTTAAGCATAGAAGATGGCAATTCTTTAATAGGGGTTATCTCTAGTGATCAGGCCATGATATACAACTGATAATTCTATTGGCTGCAAAGGACAGAAACTCAGTTGAAACAAAATAATGTTAGGGTCATAACTAAGTTGTCCAGGCACTTCTTCAGGCATGGGTGGATCCAGGGGCTCAAATTATGTCATTAGGACTCTCCGTCTTTGCATTACTGGGATCTGCTGTCTTCTTTCTTGACTTCGTTCTCAGGCATTTCCAAGCCTGCGTCTCGTTACCTTAGCACCCAAGTGGAAAGAGAGTAGCTTTTCCCCAGGAGTATCAGTAAAGTCCTTGGGACTGACTTTCAAGGGCCAGGCTCGGGCTGAGGCTCATCCCTTGACCAGTGGATCCTTGTGGCCAGGGGAAATACTGTGTTGATGGGCGAGACCAAGGTCAAGGTCATGTGACCTGAGCGGAGACCAAAGGAACTTTCAAGGGCATCTGAGGAAGCCAGCGAACTGGGAAAAGGGACTGAATGGTTCCCCCAAAGAAATCCAGAGTTCTGTGACCAGAAGCGGAAGCAGAAAATCACAAACATCTGCTTCAAAGGGACCTTCACTCTCTGCATCCTATATTTTTGTAATGACCGAGTTGTTTATAATAAGCATGCATTTCTCTCACAGTGGCAAGAAAAAAAAGATGAGATTTCTCTCTCAAACAACTGATCTGGGTTCCATCTGGTTAGGGCAATAGAGATCACCAAATCACGAGCATGGAGAAAACAGTAAAGCCCAAATCTTCTCAGAGTCCTTGATTTTATTAGGGCATGGGAGGAATGAACAGTGAGGCTGGGGAATCAAATCGCCCTTCTCCTTTTCATAGACTGTTGGTTGCGTATGTTCGAGACCCACTGGGCCGTCAGACAGTCTCTGGGGCTCTGGGTTGCCCCGGTGATGCGCGCAGGGAACCGGGCCTTCGTCAAGGTCAGCCTCTGCCTCTCAGCCTCCCGTGGGGCGTGTGCTGTACCTGGGCCTCCGTAAACGCTCCCCTGCATTCCGACATCACACCGCTCTGTTTCTTCATTTCAGGGTTACGCTAAGGACATGGTGACAGACTTTGATGAGAAGCACGATGAGTATTTAATATTGCTCCAGCAGAGGAACCGGTAAGATGCAGCCTCCCGACAGCAGCCCTTGATATTAACCAAATCAAAAGCCTATTTAGAGTTATTAACAGCGTGCAAGCTCGGTTTCACATCGGAACGGGCTGCAGTCGCCCTCCACACGGAGGCTTGGAATAATATCTGCCATCCCAGTTCCTATTTCTCCATTCACTGATTTAATCGCATCTTTCGATTGAACTGTAGCAAACCGTCGGACGTGTGGGGCCCGCTTCTCGTCTCCGTGCCTCCGTTCTGGGAGAAGCTGGGTTTGTTAAGAAAAGCTAGGATTTGGCAGGGCCCGTGTGTGAATAACCTAGCCTGTGATCTCACAGGCTTTGAAGGTCCCCGGAAATCTGAGCCTGTAATCATGCCTTGTTATGTAAAGGGGGAGTCCTTTTACACTTGTGTTTGAAGTTGGTCAATGTCGTTTAAAGTTGTCAGTCCTGATTTGACTCTGCAGTGCTGGTTCTCGTAAAAAACCTGCAGCCCGATGCCATGTGTACTGAGGTCAAAGCTTGTGGTCTGGTTGGAGAGTATTATATGTTCTCCCGGCCTTTGCAAGGCTGCGCAAGTTCACTTGCAGTTCATTATGGTTTGTCTTCAGGCCCTGGAACCTTGGGGAAAGCTGAGTTTGCAAACTTAGATGCCAGGAGGGGTCAGGCAGTGAGTGAAGCTAGCTCGGTGGGGACAGTGGGTGCCTGGAACTCTCACGGGCCCAGGGGTTCATATCCTCCAAGGAGACAGGAGACACTGAAAATCTGGACTTGTGTGGTGAAATATCCTGAGTTTTAAAATGTTGGTGTGTATGTGCTAAGAAGCTTCAGTTGTGTCCAGCTCTTTGTGACCCTGTGGACTGTAGACTGCCAGGCTCCTCTGTCCATAGGATTCTCCAGGCAAGAAAAATGGAGTGGGTTGCCATGCCCCGCTCCAGGGCATCTTCCTGACCCAGGGGTCGAACCTGCATCTCTTGGGTCTCTTGCTTTGGCAGGCAGGTTCTTTACCCCCTAGCACCACCTGGAAAGCACCCCCAAGATGTTGGTAATGATTTCAAATCAAAGCCCAAAACAGACAGAAAGATACTACAGCTCCACACCCCCAGATCTGCAGGAGCGGGAAGGACTGGGGAACTTATTTGGGACTTTGTACTTTGGGGCTGTGCTTGGGGTCTTGTAGGCAAGAGAGTCTGGGTGTTGTTATTCGGAATATGAATTCAGCCCTTCTCTGATGGACTAGATTCTGGGTGCTTGTCAGCTGGGGCCCTGGAGGCGTGTTGCACCGGGAAAGCTTTTAATGTACAGGATTGCCCCATGTGTTGCAGGAGTTTAGCATCCCTGCCTACCTATCCTCTTACTAAAGTTCACTAAGACCTCCAGTATCTATGACAACGAGACCTGCCCTTGTTCCAGATGCCTGCGTGCAAGGCAGTCCTGCCCCCAGCAGAGCACCTTTGAATAGATCAACGCTCCAAGACCAGCCAGAAATGCCAGGCAACATCCCATGGGCCCAGCTGCTCTGTGCTCGTCTCCCTCCGTCCCAGGGGCAACCTCAAACCCAGGCTTGCGCTGATTATACCGATGTGGGTTTTTATCATCATTAATGCCAGGGAGCAGAATGTTTTTATTCAGTTTCTGGCAGTCTGGATGGTGCCACCGAACACCTGGGCGATCATTGAATGGTATACACGTGACTTGTCTGGGAGGAGAGTGTCATAGTTCCTCGTGAGCAAATTGCTTCTCATTAATTGAGGGATCAATACATGTGTGATCAAAGAGGCGCCGGCCAATAGCATAGCCGAGAAGAGCCAGAGAGGAGGTCGCAGCAGAAAGGCAATTAAAAAAACGTCCAAATGGAGCTGCCGTAAAATTTGGGAGATGTGTTTGTCACCGAGAGGGAGCTGGCTTGATGACAGGGAATTAGAAGGTAAAGCTAGAAACGCCTCCAAATGGAGACATATGCAGAGTGGGAGTGCTCCGGAGCTGGCATCAGAGAGAGCCTGAAAAGGCACCTTTGCTGAAGTGCCAGCTGTGTGGCAGGCAGCTCGCCCCCATCATCTCGTTTTATCCACACACTGCCCGATAAGGCAGTTATTTCACCCATTTTACAGATGAGGAAGTGGAGACCAGGACAGCAAGCATTTGCCCAGTGTCATGCAGCCAGGAAATGGTGGAGCTGGGCCCTACATTTTTTTTTTTTTCAGCCGTGCCACGCAGCAGGTGGGATTGAATCTGTGCCTCCTGTGGTGGAAATACAGAGTCCTAACCACTGGACCACCAACAAATTCTCTGTACTTTCTTATTTACGTTTTGTTTGACGCTATCGTCAGTAATCCAGGGGAGAGAAATCTGCCAGGGTTGCCAGTGGCTCTAAGTTCACTATGGAGGGTTTTTGTAGGGATAAACTGAAATTGAGTTGGAAATCTACTTATAAGACTGGGTAGAGTGGGAAGGAGGTTCAAGAGGGAGGGTACATATACACGTGTATATAGACCTATACATATAGATATATACACATATAGCTGATTCACTTTGCTGTACAGGAGAAACTCATACAACATTGTAAAGCAATTATATACCAATTATAAAAACGACTGGATTGAAAACCAGCCTCTGAGCCTTTTAAAAACTTTTTTTTTCTACGTGGACTGTTTTTAAAGTCTTTACTGAATTTGTTACAACGCTGCTTCTGTTTTTTGTTTTGGTTTTTTGGCCACAAGGCATGTGGGATCTTAACTCCTCGACCAGCGATCAAACCCTCACCCCCTACATGGGAAGGTGAAGTCGTGACCACTGGACCACCAGGGAAATCCTAGCCTCTGAACTTCATATTGAGCACAGAGGGAGGTGAAAACTCAGTCTGTGTACTGGGTTGCCTGGGACCCAAGAAGGGGTGTATAGTCACTGGGCTGAGTTCTTAGAGTCCTGTCCGGAACACAGCTACCCACAGAGTGCTGATCAGGTTTTTCTTTTATTCTTTCAGCAGGATTCCACTGAGTACCTTCTCAGTACCTGCCACTAGTACGAAGGAGAACGTTGCAATGAGGAGACACAGGCAGTCTTAGCCAGTGCTCCTCTGCTCGAAGGGACAGGAACCCAAAGTAAATTACTTTAAACAGTGAAACTTATTGCCTTGTGAAATAAGCAAATCCGGGATGATAGGCGGGCTTCAGGCATAGTTGGATCCAGGTACTCAAAGTGGGTCACTGAAATCAGTCACTCTCCATCTCTCAGTTCTGTTTTCTCACCTTGGAACCATCTCACAAAGGTACCTCCCTCACAGAGGCCAAGGCAGTCCCTGTAAATCCACTGACATTCTACCTCTAGAGGAAGAAAACACATCTTTCTTAATAGTTCCAGCAGAAGTACTGAGGCCCATCCTCACTCAAAAGTCCTGAGTTTCCATCCATGAGCCAACCGCCACCCTGTGCCTGGTGGGGTGGCTGAGTCTGCCTGGCCCCTCCTGGGCCACTCCATGAAGCTGGGCAAGGGTGTGAATCTCACTCAAACCACGTGGAGTAAGAGGAGGAAGGGGGCAGTTCTCAAGGGGAATCTGAGCTGTGTTTGGGAGACGGGGGCGAGTTACTGGACAAATGAAAAGGACAGGTGTCTGCCACACAGCCCTGGCCTTCAAGGAGCTCTCCCCAGCAGTGACAGATGAGCACAAGGCTACCCGGGACTGGGCCAGAAGGGGCAGAGAGTGATCATGAGCTCCAGGAGCGGACCAGGGAGGGCGGGGGAGATGCGGCAGCTCTTGTTGACCCGCGCACAACCCTCGCCCAGAGGATGCTTAGTGATTCTGCTCACTCAGCGGCCTCATGAAAGATGTAATCATGCCTAACAGGACCCACGAAAAAGCAGCCCGAATCATCAAAGGGCTGAGACAGGAGGAACAGTTAAGAGCTAACGGCCGAGCGGGGCTGTAATATACACGCTAGAGGGCGGCAGGTCTAAGATCTAAGAATCCAGCAATGGTTTTTTTTTTTTTTTTTGAAAAAAAGGTTGTTTGAGGGAAACTTACAGGAAAATGTACCCAATTGAGAGGTGAACCCACTGCCCCATGAGAAGATTTAGGCAGAAGGAAGAAAGGGGAGAACCAGCTCCGAGGGGGTCTTGCACTGACCGATCTCTGAGCTGGAGCTTCATCTGACATCCCTTTGCATCCTCATGAGCTTAGGCATCCTGGGTCTCATTTTCCAGAAGAGGAGACAGGCCCCAGAGGTGTAGGGACTTGCCCATGAAAGCTGGGAAATGGCAGAGCCCCCAGCACGGAGCTTGGTCCTCTGTACCACGCCACCTCCGCCCACATGGATGGGGGCTGGTGACCTCCTAGAGGGCAAATACGGGAGCTTGTGAGCCACTAGGTTCCAGGAGGAAGGGCAGGCTCCTTGCACCACTGTCCCCTGCCTCTCCATCCTTCAAGGCTTCATTCAAATGCCAGTGCCTCCAAAAAGCCCTACCTGGGAGCCACTGCTCCTCTGAACTCTCCTTGTGTGGAGCTCTGTGGCGTGATGCCTGGTGAGGAGTCAAGAAACGGCAGGATGACGTGGCAGGGAGATGAGCTCTGGAGCTTCATGGACCAGAATGTAAATCCCAGCCGCTTCCTCCACTCTGACCTTGGACAAGTACATCTATAAAACAGGCCAATGCCAGGATCTTAATTCCTGGGCCAGGGAAGGATTGAGCAGGACAAGGTGTTTGAGGGTCTGCAGTAAGCCCACCCATCCAAGTATGCCTTCTCCATCATCATCGTCATCTTTTTGGTGATAAATATGTCTTCTTGAAAGTGAGCTGAGGGACTTCTCTGGGTGTTCCAGTGGCTGGGACTCCGCACTCCCAATGCAGGGGGCCTGGGTTCGATCCCTGGTTCGGGAACTAGATTCCACATGCCACAACTAAGACCTGGCACAGCCCCCCCCCCCAAAAAAAAAAAACATCCAGATAATCCTTGAATGCCTGACACTTAGAGAGCCCCTCGGTTGACCCTGGGGTTTCCTGAGGTCCAAAGGAGGCATGTGGCCAGCCCACAGTCACACAGCAGCCAGGGCGCCTACAGACCACGGCAGTCGTTGTAAGCCTGGTCACGAGCAGACCTGTGAGCAACGCGCCCCCTGCCCTCGGAGTTCAGCTAAGCCCTCCCCTCCCCCGAACCCCTGCTTGTGCCCCGACCACCCATGTCAGGCATCTCGCGTCCCGGTCACAGTCCCTTGTGCCTCCCTGCGCAGTAGCTCAGTGTTTCCACTTCGTCTTCTGCACAAAAGAGCTCTCTGTGCAAGTGCCCCCGAAGGTCATCACGAGATGAGCAGAAGCGATGCCTGCGACATGGTTAGATGCCCGGGGGCTGTATTAGAATGCATGTCCGTGCCTTCTCTCTCCTGCTAGACCTTGAGTTCCAGAAATAGGTTCTCAGAGCCTTCCTCATCCTTCCTTGCCCTCAGGACAGACCCCACACCCGGGGTGGGGGGCGGGGCATGAAGGGAGAATAAACAGGCACACAGATACTACACTGCGGTGTGAGGCAGGGAGACTCGTGATATGAAACCTACAGAATCTATAAGGCAGTAGTCCCCAACCCATTTTGGCACCTGGGACTGGTTCCGTGGAAGACGATTTTTCCGTGGGCCGGGTGAGGGGGATGGTCTCAGGGTGGTTCAAACACATTACACATATTGTGCTCTTTTTCTATTATCATTCCATCAGCTCTATCCTCAGATCATCAGGCATTAGGTCCCAGAGGCTGGGGACCCCTGCTGGAAGGGGACAGAGTGTGATAGGGCAGCAGGTGCTGGGGGGCTCCATCTCCACCAGGGCAGGGGGCTGAATCTGATTTTCCTGAATCCCGGACACCAAGGGCAGTTTTTCATGCACAGTAGGCTATCCATTAAAAAAAACCACCCACTTTTCTTTGATGCCACGTGGGTATTCCTGATGCGCTCAGCTGCAGTAGAGGAGTTCCTCTAGTGAGTCCTTTCACAGTCTAATTATCTCCTCATTTATCAGTTTCATAAATCCACATTTTCATAAATCAGTCTGCTTAAAGAGAGACCCACGTGGCGCACCCGCCACAGAGCTTGGGTAGCGGGATGCCACGGCGACCGTTCAGGAAGCATCAGGAGAAAACGTGGTCTCTGGAAGGAAGGTGAGGCAGGCGCTGCCTGGCCAGGTGGTCGGTGCCTGCTGACCATCTCAGGGTCTCACAGGGCCTGGGTTCCCTGCTCTCCCTCCCCGGGGACCACTGGTATCCACTGCGTCCTTTGATTGTTTGCACCAGAGAGTGCAGCTCCTGCCGTGTTTGGAAACTGTCTCTTAGTTACTTGTGTTTTCCTTCTGTTTTATGCTGTTGCCCAACAATCAGGCATCTCCCAGGCTTCAGAGGCTGGCAAGAGATAAGCAGTGTGTAATGAATGTTCCTGCCACAATTGCCGAAAAGATGGATGTATCAACCGCCAAAGAAACATTTAAAAAAGCAAACAAAGAAATCACCCACAATGCCACCACCTTCCCTCAACAGCTGATTTAATTTTCACATCTATCACCTTCCACTCTGGGTCCCACAAACACAGTTTTTTCCAACTTTGCGCTTATCGCCTAGGTACTGTTTTTATCCTGCCTCCTCCACCCGTCTCTGAACAGATCACAAACATCCCCCATGTTCCGACAGAATCTTCATAATTATAATAGCTACAAGAGATCTCCGTTTCCACTACCCTGGTGTGGGACATTCCGGTCACTCTCGTGGTTTTGTTAGGACAGGATGCCGACCATTGTTCCTGATCAGAAACTATTTGCTGACTGAGCGAAAACAAGCGCATAACATGTTCTGTTTCCAGCCATGTCTAAGCGTGTCAGTTTCAGCTTGCTAGCTCTTGAAGTTGTCCTTGTTGTGGCAAAGATTCTGGAGCCACACTGCTTCAATTTGCATCCTAGCCTCGCTGCCATACTAGCTGTGTGACCTCGGGCAAGTTACTTAACCTCTCTGTGCTCCAGTTTCCTTATCTATTAAATGAGGTTAAGAAAATTAATGACCCCATAGGGTTGTTGTAAAGATTAAAGTCTTAATACAGTCAGTCCTTATTCCATCTTTGCAGATTTATCCACCCACTACAACGTATTTGTAACCCTCGAATCCATACCTACAGGGCTTTTTAAAAATCTTACACTGTGTGTGCATGTTCAGTCATGTCCAACTCTTTGAGACCCCGTGGACTGTTGCCCGCCAGACTCCTCTGTCCATGGGATTTCCCAGGCAAGAATACTGGAATGGGCTGTCATTTCTTCCTCCAGGGGATCTTCCTGACCCAGGGATCAAACCCACATCTCCCGCATCTCCTGCATTGCCAGGTGACTTATCACTGTGCCCCCTGGGAAGCCCTTACCATATACAGTAAAGTGTCCTCTTTGTGTTTTACTTAGTGTCCTGTTTTTTACATTTTTGTGTTTTTCAGTGGTGAACTCCCTGTTTAAACTGGTCCCTGGCGTAAGGCTGAAGTGCTGTCCCACATTCCTAAGCCCAAGAAGGCTATGATGTCCCTTGTGGAGAAAATACTCGTGTTAGTTAAGCTTCATGCAGTCATGAGTTGGAGTGCTGCCGGCGTGCATTCAGTGTTACTGTATTAAGTATCAATATATATTAAATACTGGAATGGGTAGCCTTTCCCTCCTCCAGGGGATCTTTCCAACCCAGGGATCGAACCCAGGTCTCCTGCATTGCAGGCAGTTTCTTTACCAGCTGAGCCACAAGAGAAGCCCAATATATTAAAAAAGGTACCTTTAAACCGAAGCACACGTAAAGCAAGGTTTTATTTTGATCGGCTGATGAACACGTTGTGACCAGAGGCTCACAGGAACCAAATCCTGTATTTTGCCCGAGAAACAGTGGTTCAGTATTCACGAATTCAGTGTTTGCCTCAACTTTATGGGACTTATCTCAAACAATGGGAGTCGGCTCTAATTTAGAGGGGCTTCCCCGGTGGTGCTAGGGGTAAAGAACCCACCTGCCAATGCAGGCGATGTAAGAGATTTTGGTTCGTTCCATCCCTGGGTCAGGAAGATCCCTTGGAGAAGGGCACGGCAACCCACTCCAGTGTTTATGCCTGGAGAATCCCATGGACAGAGGCACCTGGCAGACAGCAGTCCACAGGGTCACAAAGAGACACGGCTGAAGTGACTACGCACCCACTGCACACAAAGCATTTAGAACAGAGTTTGGCTTTTATCTTTTATGGTTTTACCATTACTATTATATTTAAAAACACTCTTTATTGGGTTGTGTTGGAGCATAGTTGCAACAGACAGGCCTCTCTGGCTGTAGTGTGCAGACTCCAGAGCACGGGCTCAGTCGTTGTGGCAAATGGGCTTAGTTGTCCCGTGGCACGTGAGATCTTAGACCAGGGATCAAACCTGTGTTCCCTGCATTGGAAGTCGGATTCTTATCCAGTGGACTATCAGGGAAATCCCACTATTGTTTTTAAAACTTTGCATTTTGCTACTTTGGTAGGAACTTATTTAATCACTGAAGAGGATCCACTTTTATATTTTTATTTTTTGCCACTACGGTTGTTTGCATTTCTCCTTCTGCGAAAAGAAATCTAGTTGGTGTAGCAGCGTGTGCAGGCATTTGTAAAGACTCTGAAGGGTTTGACGTCAGGTGGGAGCAATTCTGAAATGGACATTGGGCACTGTCTATGGCAGGGACCATCAGGAGTGGGGAAAGGACAAAGCCAAAGTGCGAGGTTGGACTCTGGAGAAAGCTGAACAAGGAACCTGGCCACGCTCACGCCAAGCCCCTTTCAGGCAAAGGGTTTGATCATCACATCATTAATCTTGAACAAAGCCTGCACTGGTATATTTTTAAACTGTATCTGAATGTAAAATGATGCCATTTGGGATATCAGGGGTGTTGGAGAACACATTTATTTCCTGAAGCCAAAAATCAGTCCGCCTGGCGTGATGGCCACTGTTTTCTAACTTGAGGATGTGTTTCGTGAAATCTCTCTCACAGAGGCTTAGACCACATTTTGTTCCACGTGGAACAAAGTGCTGCTGTCCCCACCAAGGGGAGGTGCACAAAATTGGGATCACCCCAGGAAATCCAGGCCGGGTGGAGCAGCGTGCACACACCTGCTTTTGTCCCTGTGCCACCATGGGGCAAGGATGGAACCCAGGTTTTGGCTGATGTACCTTTGAGCCTCAGGGTGAAAGCAGGGCCCGTGAAGCCTCCCCCTCCCTGCTCCTCCATGTGTGAAATGGGCCTCTTAGGGCTGTTTAGAGATGAACAGCTGGGCGCCCGCCACCCGGCCTCTGATTAGAAACGCTTGCCTGTCAGAGCGGCAGGTCCCTCCCCACATGGGGGTGGGCGGTGGCTCAGGCTCCTCGGATGAGACGCTGGTGATCGTTTCTCTTCCAGGATATTAAAGCATCTGAAAACCAAGGACCCCGTGCAGTTAAGGCTGGAGCACCTGGAACAGGGGTTCTCGGTCTACGTCAACGGGGCCAACTCCGAACTGAGGATGTCCCCTCGGAAAGCCATCCACTCCGACTTTTCCAGAAGCGCCTCCCACACTGAGGGGACTCATGGTGAGCACAGGACTGCCAGGTCAGCACCAGCTCTGCTGACAAGTGAGGGACGATGGAGCCACATCCCACGCACAGAAACTAGTGAGCCTGTGCAAGTTAACTCTGTCCACTTGGCCACAGAGAGAGAGCATGAAAATGAGAGACAGAGAGAGATTCTTTTTTTTTTTTTTTTAACTTCTTTTTAAACTAGTCTTGGCGTCCATTCCTGCAGGGCAAAGGAGACCAGAGAAGTCAATTCCTGGCTTTTACATTTCCTGGATCTCACGCACCAGTCGTTTAATGAAAGGTCAAGGATAATTTTCGGAGAAGGCAGTGGCACCCCACTCCAGTACTCTTGCCTGGAAAATCCCACGGACGGAGGAGCCTGGTGGGCTCCAGTCCATGGGGTCGCTAAGAGTCGGACATGACTGAGCGACTTCACTTTCACTTTTCACTGTCATGCATTGGAGAAGGACATGGCAACCCACTCCAATGTTCTTGCCTGGAGAATCCCAGGGACGGGGGAGCCTGGTGGGCTGCCGTCTATGGGGTCTCACAGAATTGGACACGACTGAAGTGACTTAGCAGCAGCAGGATAATTTTAGTGAGACCTGATTTTCACTCACTGAGTCTAAACTTCAGTACCTAACCCCTGTGATAATTGATTCCAAATCCATACTCTACAGACTTTAATCAGATTTCATGTATCCTATAATAAAAGTCACATGAAATAAAATCTGGAAGTGGAATTGAAGACACCCGATCCAGTGGTTGGCTCCATATAGGCCCCCAAAATGTTTTGGTGAATCCCATGGACAGAGGAGGCTGGCGGGCCACAGTCCGTAAAGAGGTCATAGAGAGTCGGACACAACTGAAGCTACTTAGCAGGAAAGAATGAAACGGCAGCATGTAGGAGTCAGACTGGGGCTTCCCAGGTGGCGAAGTGCCTGCCAATGCAAGAGACACAGGTTCAACCCCTGGGTAGGGAAGAGCCCCTGGAGTAGGAAATGGCGAAATCCCATGGACAGAGGAGCCTAGTGGGCTACAGTCCATGGCGTCTCAAAGAGTCGGATATGACTGAGTGACTGAGCATGCGCACACACACATACACAGGAGTCCGACAGTGTGGCTGTGTTGCTTTGGGGAAGCCATTTGGTCTCACCGCCCTTTTGTTTTTCTCATCTTTAACATGGGCCGAATGAGTGCCAGAGTGCCTTTCAAGACTTGTCATTTTGTCTGAGAGGCCAGTGTGTTACTGACTTACGAGAAGAGGATTTGGAACAAGGCTGCTGCTGCTGCTGTTGCTGCTAAGTCGCTTCAGTCGTGTCCGACTCTGTGCGACCCCATAGACGGCCTCCTACCAGGCTCCTCTGTCCCTGGGATTCTCCAGGCAAGAATACTGGAGTGGATTGCCATGTCCTTCTCCAATGCATGAAAGTGAAAAGTGAAAGTGAAGTCGCTCAGTCATGTCTGTCTCTTGGGTTGGATTCAAACCCTATTCTGCCCCTTTCTAGCTTCGAGACCTCTGACAGTTGGGTCCTCTCTGATCCTCAGAGAAGGAAATGGCAATGCACTCCAGTATTCTTGCCTGGACAATTCCATGGATTGAGGAGCCTGGTAGGCTACAGTCCACGGGGTCGCAAAGAGTCGGACACGACTGAGCGACTTAACTTTAACTGATCCTCAGTAAAATGGGAGTGATTATGCCTACCTTGCAGATTTCCCAGAAGGACTGAATGATAAGAAGTCTAAAGTGTCCAGCACACAATAATCTTTTAAAAAACTTTTTATTTTATATTGGAGTATAGCTGATTCACCAAGTTGTGATACTCTCAGGTAGACAGCAAAAGGAACTCAGCCATACATATCCATGTATCCATTCTCCCCCAAACTCCCCTCCCATCCAGGCTGCCACATAACATTGAGCAGAGTTCCATGTAGCACACTATTCTTGATTTGTGTTCCAACTCATTGGCTCATAGGTATGTAAGATCCCAAGCCATTAAGAGGCAATAAAAATGAATACAACAAGGGGATAAAAGGAGAAAGTGGTGTCTTCAAACCTTCCCCAAGGAGAGCCACTGCATTTCAACTTGGAGTTTAGCATGAGTTTCCTAGCCCCCAGGGCAAAGAGGGAAATGGGATGGACTCTCCTAGCTTTCATAGGGGAGAGTTAGGCTGACCTGCTGGTTAGGAGAAGCAGGCCTTTCTAGGGCTCAGGGAAGGGCATATAATGGGAGTTTCTGAATTTGGGTCCCTAGTAGTATGTTCAGTCATTCATCAGTTCTCTCCCCTCGCCCCTCCCTGGCTGGCCTGTTGTGCATGCTGTCCTGACCTGCTTCTGTATCTTAGAGATGCTCCTTTTATATGCAGACCTGCCCGGTTCAGCTGCCCACTGTTATACCTACTGTTCCGTAGCATGAGGGGCTGTGTCTAACTCCCCATCCCTTGTTGTTGGGCATTTAGCTTGCTTTCTCTCTCTCTCTCTCTCTTTTTTTTTGGCCCCACTGCTCAGCATATGGGATCTTAGTTCCCCAACCAGGGATCAAACCCATGCCCTCTGCATTGGAACCATGGACTCTTAACTGCTAAACCACTAGGGAAGTCCCCATTTAGCTTGTTTTCTGATGCTTTGTGGCTACAAAGAGTGCTATGAAAGTGAAGAGCTTCGCAGATACGACCCTGGGCACCCCGATGGGCATTGTAGCTGTAAGTTACAAAACCACCATCAGTGTGGGCTCATCTTTGGGGGCTCACCAGTTCTCTTCCCCTCATCTCTGTGCAGATTGTGGACGCAGAACACTGTTTCGAGAAGCTGAAGAGGCTTTGAGACGCAGTGCGCGGACAGCTCCCAGCAAAGTCCAGCGCCGAGGATGGCATCAGGTCTGGAAACCCTGGGCAGAGTCAGGATGGTGGCGCCAGCTCACACTTTAGAATAAGGAGCAGGCTTCTTGTGACAGCAGAAACGTAGAGTGTTCAGAATGCCCAGGGGCAGGGGGTGGGTCTAGCTGGGCACTGCCGTGGTGCCCTCTCTGCCTATGGCCCTGGCCTCTGGAGAGCGGAGGAGCCCTGGGGACCCGCCAGCCCTCTCTGTGACACGATCCCTGCTTCTGGATGGGGCTACCCCCGGTCAAACTCACAGCATCACAGGTCAGACTCACAGTCCCGTCGTAATGATGCATTCTCACAGCTGATTTTATTAAGCACCTGTGATATGCCAGGCATGGTCTCCGATGCTGGGGATACAGTGGGTGTGTAAGACAACACCCCCAACCCACAGACCTGAGATGCCACATCAGGTTGCTACCAATGCTGCTGGTCCAGCAGCTTGCTTTTTTTGAGCACCTGCTGGTATCAGGCGTGGGCTAAGCTGCCACGTGACTCCTCTCCTTTGCCCTCACAGCAGACCTGCAGGATATATTCCAAAGTCCTTCCTCCTTTTTTCTGGCCATGCCATGTGGCACGCGGAATCTTTAGTTCTGCAAACACCCCTGTGCCCCTTGCATTGGAAGCACAGAGTCGTAACCACTGGACCACCAGGGAAGTCCCATGTCCTTCCTATTTTAAGGACGCTGAGGGCACAAAAGCTCAGAAATGTTAAGTGAGCTTTCCAAGGTCAATCAGTAAGAAAGGGTGGAATTAAGATTCAGATCCAAATCTGTTGCTCCAAGCTCGGCGTTCTTGCTCCTATAGTCCTTACACCTTCCCTTGTGGTTACTCAGCCTTATCTGGGACCAGGGGGACCCCCACTGTGCATTCGAATCACCTGGGATGCTCAGGCCCCACCCTCAGAGATTCTGGCTCATGTGATCTGAGATGAGGCTTAAGCAACATGCTGCTGCTGCTGCTAAGTTGCTTCAGTCGTGTCCGACTCTGTGTGATCCCATAGACGGCAGCCCACCAGGCTCCCCCATCCCTGGGATTCTCTAGGCAAGAATACTGGAGTGGGTTGCCATTTCCTTCTCCAATGCATGAAAGTGAAAAATGAAAGTGAAGTCGCTCAGTTGTGTCTGACTGTTTGTGACCAGGCTCCTCTGTCCATGGGATTTTCCAGGCAAGAGTACTGGAGTGGGGTGCCATTGACATATATATATATATATATACACACACACACACAGTATATACATATATATATATGTATATACACACACACACGTATATGTATATATACTGTCATGGTCCATATGTGAGTTGGAAAATAATTTCCAGACATGAGGCAGAATGAGAGGAGAATAAAGTTTATTGGAGAGCGAGACACTGTTAGAACAGCAAGCTGGCTCAAGGCGGAGCCAAACCCTTTCATAGGCTAGTAGGCAATATTTATAGCCTCAAGGCAGAGAAAGTTCCTACTGGAGTGGTGGCCTTAGGTGACTGGTTAGCATGCTATAGGGTGGGTAATAGGATGGGTATTTTACCTAATATGGGGTCAGGGAACTGGCCGGTTTAGATCTGGGGGCTCATGGCAACAGTTGATTGCTATGGGGATTGGTCAGTTCCAGAGATTTTTTAAAAAAATTAATTTATTTATTTTAATTGGAGACTAATTACTTTACAATATTGTGGTGGTTTTGTCCATCGACATGAATCAGCCATGGGTGCACATGTGTCCCCCCATCCTGAACCCCCCTCCTACCTCCCTCCCACCCCATCCCTCTGGGTTGTCCCAGAGCACCAGCTTTGAGTGTCCTGCTTCATGCACCGTACTTGCACTGGTCACCTATTTTACATATGGTAATATACGTGTTTCAGTGCTACCCTGCTTCTCACCTGTGACCTTGGTATGCGCCCTGCTGTGCTTAATCGCGCAGTCGTGTCCGACTCTTTGCGACCCCATGAACTATAACCCTGGGCTCCACATATAGCGTATGTTCGGATCTGTGGTAAGTACTAGGGCTTCCCTGATGTCTCAGCAGTGAAGAATCTGCCTGTGGAGCAGGAGCCACGAGTTAGATCCCTGAGTTGGGAAGATCCCCTGGAGAAGGAAATGGCAACCGCTCCAGTCTTCTCGCCTGGGAAATCCCATGGACAGAGGAGCCTGGCGGGCTGTAGTCCTCGGGGTTGCGAAGCGTCGGACACGACCGAGCATGCACACACAAACAAGTGAGCATGAGCAGTAAATACTTTTTATTGGCCCGTCTTTGCTAACCCCAGAGGAACGTGAGTACCCTCATTGTGCCACGAAAGAAATCGAGGCCCAGAGAGGTAATAAGGTGACCTGCTCCCACAGATAGTGACGGAAGACAGTGGCTGAGGTTTGGTCCCTCGGCCTGTGACTCCAAACCCAGTGGTTCCACTTCTCTGCAGGTACTTTTGCACATCTAGGATGAAATGGGCAGGGTGTTCCTGCCAGCCTAACTCCCAAGCCTCATCTCGCTGTTGATGAGCAAGGCCCTCGGGTCACACAGCCCGGAGGCTTCCTTTTGTCCCCAGCAATGAATATTAATTTCCCATTAATGAGGCCTTTCTCCACTTCTCACTTCAGACAGTTCTCCAAGCTGTCTTGAGTGCCTTCTATTATCAGGAGCCGTTATTTGCGTCTTAAGACGGTGACTTAATGGCTGGCCCCGGAGTCTGTGCAATTTAAAGACTTGGCCTAAGATTAATTAGCATCCCTCCCTGGTCTCTCCCTGTGGTCCCACACTTCACATGCCTAATCATGGCTAATTCCCTGGCTTCCTGATGCCACGAAGGCTGTAATTGTCCTTCTGTACCCAGTCCGTCAGGGGTCAGTCAGTGCCTAACAGTGGAGACCCCCAGGCTATTTGAATCATAAATGAATGGAAGGCTGGGAATGGGGGGAGTGCTTACAAAATCTTGGGGCTGGTAAGAGGATGAGCTTGAGCTGGGCCTCCAGGAGCGGTATACCCAGTATCCTTGAACGGGCTGGCCAGGAAAGCTGTTACCTAGGACACAGGAGGGAAGATGGGGGATCAGCCTCAAGAATGTGTCACCTGGGACCTCCCTAGCAGTACAGTGGGCAAGGATCAGCCCGCCAGTGCAGGGGACACAGGTTCTATTCCTGGTCCCGGAAGATCTCACATGCTGCAGGGCAACTATGCCCAGATGCCACAACCATTGAGCCTGAGCTCTAAGAGCCGGGGAACCATGGCTACGGAAGCCCACGTGCCCTGGGGCCCCTGCTCTGCAACAAGAGGAGCCACTGCCGTGAGAAGCCCACACACACCGCATCTAAGAGAGTAGCCTCCACTCGCCACAGCTAGAGAAAGCCCATGCGCAGCAACAAAGACCCAGCACAGCCCAAAATAAATAAGTAAGTAAGTGAAAGAATGTGCTGCCTGAACTGTGATCGAGGAGTCAGGAAGCCAGTGCCACAGCCGTTGGCCCCCGAGCGACCCTGTGTCTGCTAGTGAGACACGTGGAAGAAGACCTCATCCACAGCTCACCCAGCCGGGGTGGGACGTGAATGAAACCACTCCTGACCTCTACCACGTGCTTGGCACAGAAGCAGCTGGCATGTGTCCCCTTCGTTTCCACTTCACTTCTGCTGTGCCTGCCTTCCACGAGGCCATTGGATCAGCCTCACCCATGTCACATCCAGACCCTGTCTAAGAGGGAGGCTGGGAAATGCAGTGTCTGGTTTTGGGCCTCTAGTGAGCCAAGAGGCACCTTCAGAAGAGGGTGAAATGGGTGCTGGAGGGCACCATCCCATCAACTCTGCTCCACCCATACACAGTCCTTTGGGGACCACCCCTCAGAGATGGAGACAAATACAGGTGTCTTCAGAAGTGGCGATTGGACTGGGAGCCAGTCATGAGGGAAGTCATCCATTAAGTTAATGAACGTGTATTACCATGGGCCAGGCAGTCTGCAAGTATGCCCCAAACGCCCAAATCAGGCTCAGTGCCCGCCCTGGAAGATCCGACTGTGAAGACTTGGGCACAGCTCATCCTGGGCAGAAGAGGCCACAGCTCTTCTGCAACATCTGGAAGACCAATCTGGTAGACTCTGAAAATGAACCCCTTGAAGCCTGTGGGCTCAACTTGCCCCCCAGATAATGGTTTGGGGACTCACACAATTTATAAGAGACTTAGTCACTTGGTAACACTTTAATTCAAAAAATTTTATATATTTTTTAAAAAAGCTTGATTCCTAATTCCCCGGGAAAATGGAAAGATCTAGCCCCCAGGCTGGGTTGCCTGCCCATGAGGCAGCCATCAGCGGTCCACTTCTTTAGGTAAGAACATCCAGCGGCAGGTGACAGGCAAGTCCAAAGGGTTAAGAGCACAGACTCAGGGGCCGGCAGCCTGGGTTCCAAGCCTCAGCTGCACCACCTGCTAGCTGAACGGTCCCAGAGGAGTGGCTTACCCTCTCTGTGCCTGTCTTCTCCTCTATAAGCAGGGTTGGTAATGGCACGCTCCCCACCAGGTAGTTAATGAGGATCAAATGACTGAACTTGCCCAGTGGTGCCCAGCACAGAGGAAGCTGGCAGTGAACGGCACTGACTGTCACCATCAGCCAAGGGGGAGATGCCGAAGGCGCCTTTTCCCTCCAGCATGTTCTTACACTCATTCAGTCCTTCATTCATTTGGGGACCATTTACTGGATACTTCTGGGTTCTGGAGTCAGAACATGAGTGAGGCAGGCCAGGCCCGCTCTCCCGGTGCTCACGGTGGTGAGTGTCGGGGTCAGTTACTCTCATAGGTCAGAGGACCTTGAAGACCCCAGGAAGGAATATGGATTTCATTTTAAATGCGAGGACTCTCCTGGAGGGTTTTCAGCAGGAGAATTACCTGTCGGGCTCCTGTTTGGGAAACATCCCTGGAGGTTGCCCTAAGGGACCAGGCTTGGGGGTGGGGAAGGGGATTTGAAGCAGGGCTCCCTAAAAGCCTAACGGGCCTTTTCTCTCCCCCAGCCTTCCCCAGCCCCCACTCTCGCAGCTGTTCCCTCCCCGTAGCTTCGTCTTCTCACTGCAGCCTTCTCTGGGTCACCGTTTTTCCTTCCCTCCATATTCATTTGTTGAAATTTTCCAAGAGAGAGACCATCTGAATCTTTCCATTTTTTTTTAATTATTATTTTTTAAAATAATTTTATTCATTTGTTTATGTTTATTTTTGCCTGTGCTGTTTTTGTTGCTGTGCAGGCTTTTCTATAGGCACAGTGGGCGGGGGGGGCTGCTCTCTAGTTGTGATGCGCAGGCTTCTCATCGTAGTGGCTCCTCTGTGGAGCCTGGGCTCTCGGGCACACGGGCTTCAGTAGTTGCGGCCCCCTGGGTCCTAGGGCACAGGCGCAACAGCTGTGGTGCAGGAGCTGAGTTGCTCCGCAGCATGTGAGATCATCTGGGACCAAGGATCGATCCCATGTCTCCTGCACTGCCAGGCAAATTCTTTACCCCTGAGCCACCAGGGAAGCCCTCTGATTTCATTTTTGTTCCTCGGGTCACGGGCTGGCTTGCTTCAGCCTGATGAGACACCTACTCGGGCCTCAGTCGGCTGGGACTGAAGGTGGGAGCCAGGTCAGATGATTCACAGCCTGCCTGCCCTAGAGATGTCCCCCGCACAGGGACTCGGTCCCCACCTTCTTGTCGAGGAGGCTGTAGGCAGGACAGTAAACAGACCCAGCTTGCCAACTGCTCTACTATTGTCAGGAGGGGAGGGAATGGATTGGCTTCCTTTGACCCCAAGAAGTGGAGTTAAGTAGAAAGTTTCTCCACGGTGGAAAGTACACGGGGTCAGATTTTGGGGTGTGGAGGATACAGAGGAAGGCAGTCTCTCTCTTTTCACCCTTTTGGATGGGTAGCATCCTCCAGAGGTCTGGCCGAGTGGTGATCAGGACTGCACAATTTCCAGTGGCCCCTGATGGCCAATTCTCAAAAGCTACCCCGTCAGGAGCAGGACCACCGCCTTGTCCCAGTCCCAAGGATTCTCTTGTACACTGTGCCCAGCAGGACGGACAGGTGGGGCCACACAGCCCCTCGCTACAGTCACACTGGCCCAGGCTGGGTCAGCAGGGGACACAGTGGTCGCAGTGCACAGTGGACCCCACAGGCACAGGCTGCCTCCCAGCCAGCACCACTTCTTCCTCGTCACATCCCTGCACCCTACGACTGGTCACCTTGCCAGTTTCTCTGCGTGTGTGCGTGCTAAGTTGCTTCAGTCATGTCCGACTCTTTGCGACCCCATGGACCCCACGGACCCTGCCAGGCTCCTCTGTCTATAGCATTTCCCAGGCAAGAATACTGGAGTGGGTTGCCATTTCCTCCTCTGGGGGAATCTTCCCAATCCAGGAATCAGACCCATGTTTCCTGCTCTGCAGGTGGATTCTTTACCACTGAGCCACCTGGGAAGCCCTGGTTTCTCTGAGCAGCCCCTTAAACTCTGTTGAGGCACACGTAACCTTTCCACTGACCAAGCCCAACGCCACTTCTGGTAGAAAAGAGTTCCCTCCTCAGGGTCTTGCCCAGCAACTAGGAAGCACTTTTGGGTGGAGCTGCCCTGATGGAAGAGGCTGCAAGTGCGCAGACTCCAGGATCCCTAGGCCAGAAGGTGAGAGAGTCATCCATACGCTGGCCAAGAGGCTGACTCTTCACCTGTAAACGCCTTCCCGACTCTCCAGTGCTGGAGGGACCAGGGACCCAGATGGCTATGCTGGGCTGGGCTTCTGAGCGGCCGCCCGCACAATGGATCGGGCTGGTGGTGATAAATGGCTCTAGCTGGTGCTGTCCTTTCTTCCCCCACCACTCTTCGGCCTTAGATCTTTCTGCTGCTATCAGTGGATTAAGATTTATGGCTTCCTCAGCCTTGTAATACTTGGGTGGACAGCGGCCTAATCAACAGAGCCGTCGTTTACCAAAATGCTGTCAGATTTGATGAACGTCATCGACTCTTAGCATTAAATTGGTAGTGAAGGGATTGGCCTTCCAGCAATCTACTGTGGGGTGGGCTTTCCTTAAAGGCCTGAAAAGCAAGTTCATTACAATTATTAAAGCACAGGTTTTGTTCTCACTCTGCTGCCATATCCGGTTTCCTGTTGGGGGTCAGGCAGCTTAAGCACCTCTAGGAAAACTCACAAGTGAAAATGTGAAGCATGGGGGACCCTTCCCTTTGTTTTGTTTTTTCTTTTCCCCCTGAGTTTTGAAAGCCCCTGCAGTGAGAACAGTAAGTGAAACAACCCATAAAGCATCAGCTTTACCATGACCTTGCTCGACACAGACTGTCAGAGCATAAGCACTGTTAGTTGTAAGAGATCAGACAGATCCAGGAAAACCATATCAAATAAGATCAATTTATCCCCCACCCCAACCCAAAGCTGTCTCTGTCAGAATCCTTGGCGCTCTCCTGCCCCTAGAGGGAGCCATTTATATAATGCACAACCTGTGCAACCATCCAGGTCACCTCTCAGCTTTGCTCTCTCTTTTTTCCCCCTAAGTGATGATAAGTGTAAATACACACCCCTTAGAATACTGTACTAAGGAGGGTGGTGATACACAAAAACTCTGGGCATGACACTGGGCTGAGCGTGGCTGAGTATAAAACAAGCTGGTCTTGGGCTGGCAAACTGGTTTGTGGGTGTTTAGGCATGTTTAGGGGCTTCCCTCATGGTTCAGACAGTAAAGAATCCACCTGCAATGCAGGAGAACTGGCTTCAATCCCTGGGTCAGGCAGATCTCTTGGAAAAGGGAACGGCTCCCCACTTCAGTATTTTTGCCTGGAGAAGTTCATGGACAGAGGAACCTGGCGGGCTACAGTCTGTGGGGTCGCAAAGAGTCAGACCCGACTCAGTGATTAACACTTTCACTTCAGGATGTTTAGGGCTTCTGAACCCTGTTCCAGTATATGGTTGATAGTGCAAGGGACTACCAGATCTGGGTGCTTGCAAGTAGGCAGGAGAGAGCAGCTGCTCAGAAACGCCCACTCTGGGTAAAGCGGGGAGCCAGCCAGAACCTTGGGCATCATCTTTGCAAGGACGTGAAGGTGGGAGGCAGGGAGCGGGCTGGCGCACCCAGGGGCTGGCTCCTCGGTGGCAGCAGGTGGGCGTCCTCGTGTGGGTGGGGCTGCTCACCACCTCCTCTCTATGGTGGCAGAGGCACCTCCTGGGGCTGGGGCGGGAGAGCCGGCCAGATGGAAGGACTATTTATTTCTCTCTCCAGCACTCACTCAGCATTTAGAAGCTCTTTCTGGACCACATTAATTTTGTCACATGTTGCTTCATAAACACATTTTTCCGTTATATGTGCTGAGTGGGTTCCTTGAGGCCAGGGCATTGGTTTACATTTTTTTTTTCCCATCCTCATGTTTCCAGAACCTTGTTATGCAGTTAGCACTTGGTAAGGACTTGCTGATTAAGTTCCTTAATGCCCTACTGCAAACCTGTCATACCTTGGTGAGGCAAGTAGTTGTGCTAAGCTCCTTGGAGGGAGGGGGAAAGCTATGGGACAGAGACACGCACGTGGACTCTTCGTGACCTGGAGGGCTTTCTTATGTTTATAACTAAGATCAAGCCAGTAGAGCTGCACTGAGCCCGGCTCTCTCGCTTGCCAGTGGGAAATTCCCACTTCAGACATGGCTACATCCAGGTGCTCAGACACTGTAGCAGGCCTCGTTCACCATCACCCAACTCTGCTTTTTTTCCATGTTGTCCTGGCAGAACCACGATGGCCACCAGCAAGCAGCCCCCAACTCACATTCTGTCACCTGCTGTTGCATCTCTTCGGCTCCCCTAAACCTATCACTCAAACAGGAAGGGCCAGCAGGATCTAATGCTCAGCCTGGCCAAGCCAGGGTCATGCACTCCCTCCACCCCTGGATGCAGTTCCACATGAATGCTTGGATTAGGGGTGGGAGGGGGAGGATTTCCCAAAAGAAAACCAGGGTACGTTTACCAGGATACAGGAGACTGCATACTGGACAGGCGGAAGCAGCAGTGCCCACCGCCAAGCCTCAGAGACTTTCTGATCTTACACTTCTTCCACTGAATGTGTGTTTAAACCACCTGGGGTCTTGTTAAAATCCAGGTTCTGATTCCTGCGTCTGAGATGGGGCTTGAAACTTTGTATTCTCACCAATTCCCCGGAGAAGCCAATGCTACTGGGCCCTGGATTGCACGTGGAGTAACAAGGCTCTTGTCCCAGGCCTCCCTTTCCAGATAAAGGAATAGAAACGCACGGAGGGGCCAGGCTGCACCCCCGGCGGGGTCCCCATGCCCAGTGGTCCTCCCTCCCTCCTCCTCTCTCATACTGTTTCTTCCCAGCATTTGAACATTATTGAATGATTCCTGGGAAAGAGGGAGGGGCACATGGTGGAAAACCCATCCCAGCCATGAACTTCAAAGCCTTCACAGCTTCACCCTGACCTGGGGCAGGGAAGCCCCCTGGAGCCTCCTGGCCTGGAAGCCCCAGTTCTGTGGATTCTGTGGCACCCACAGACCCCACTGCTGGTACCAGCAAATGCTCTGAAAGTGCATTGATAAAGCCTGGGAGGCAGTGATACCCCACGGGGAGCCAGAACCCAGGGCAACAAGGTTGATGGTCAAAAAGAAGATGGGCGGAAGTTGCCATTCTGGAAACAGCCAGGCGCACTTGGAGTCTGGGGAGCACCACCACATGGCAGGATGGCCTGTGAAAGAAAACGTGTCCCAGGGCCCCTTCCTTCTGCGTTTCTGCCTCCTGCCCGTTCTCCATTGGGGAGCTCCCTACCTGCCTTTTCTGCCTCTTACACTCTCTCTCCAAGGCCTTTACCTGGAATAATCTACGGCCCAGCTCCTGTGTCTTTAGTGTTAAATAGTCTCAGGAAAGTCTCGAATCCCTCTCTGATCTCCCCCAAGGCTACTCTAACCCAGCCTGGACACATTTCTTCTTCACGTGCCTGTTGGGGGCAATACAGCATGGAGGTTCAGAACTGGGGTCAGGCAGCAAACTACAGCCTTGGGGCCGAATTCAACCACAGCCTGTTTCTGTAAATCAAGTGTTTGGGGGACACAGTCATGCCCATTATCTTGTGGTGCTAGTGGTAAAGAACCCACCTGCCAATGCAAGAGACCTAAGAGTCTTGGGTTCAATCCCTCGGTCCGGAAGATCCCCTGGAGGAGGGCACAGCAACCCACTTTAGTATCCTGGAGAATCTCATGGACAGAGAAGCCTGGCAGGCTGCAGTCCATGGAGTTGCAAAGAGACAGACACGACTGAAGCGACTTAGCATGCATGCATGCATTTATTTAGGCAAGGCTGCTTTGAGCTACAGTGAAGCAGTGGAATATTGTAGCAGAGACCACAGGGCTGGCAAAGCCTTTAAATATTTACTCTTTACAGGAAACTGGCCCATCCCTGGTTTCCAGTAAGGCCCCTGGAGCCACGCTGCTGGGATTCAGATATAGGCTCTGGGGTCTCCTAGCTGTGAGACACCGACCACATGGCTTAGAGCCCTGTGCCTCGGTTTCCCCCTGGAGTAGCTGTGAGGACTAAAGGAACACAGGCCCCTGAAGCTGTTGGAGTGGCACCCGCTCTTCATTAAGTGACTTGGTGTCCACTGTGACGGTGGCGGTGTGGTGGGCATGGGTAGTGTGGATGTGGCTCAGAAAGGGCTTCCGTCCTGACCACCGCGAGTCCTGCAGGGCAGCAAGGCTCACGATCTTTACTATGCTTGAGGGGAAGCTGCATCTTATCTGGGGGAGTGGAGGTTTCCAAAGCTAGGGCATTGGGAAATGCGAGCTCTGAATCACTGTTGACTGTCCCTCGGCTGGGAAGTACATCCAGAACACGGGGCTTGGTGGACCTCTCCCGACTCTCAGGCGGTGGCTTGCTGGTTTAGTCGCTCAGTCGTGTCTGACTCTCTTGCGGCCCCATGGACTGTAGTCCACCAGGCTCCTCTGTCTATGGGATTTCCCAAGCAAGAATACTGGAGTGGGTTGCCAATTCCCTTCTCCAGGGGATCTTCCCAATCCAGGGATCGAACCCGGGTCTCCTGCATTGGCAGGTGATTCTTTACGACTGAGCCACCAGGGAAACCCATAAGCCCATCAGAATCTCAGAGTGACATTTAAAGAGTCCCTGGCTCTCGGGTTTGTGCAGATGCACAGCCTCACCAATAGGAGGCATCCCCTTAGATTTTGCTCCCTGGGCACCTGACTCGCCCCTCGCTCTCTGCTGGCCCCAGTCTTGTCCACCAAGTCCAGCACTGCCAACGTTGGGAGTCAGAGCGCTGATCCAGTGACAGTTTCTTTCCTTGCCTAGCCGGGCAGCTTGCTCCTGGGTTCACGGCGGATGAAATATACCCTTGAGGGGGAGGTCTGGCCCCCTTACTTGATGCCATGTAGGGCGAGTAGTGCAGCCCTACTACCCACTGGATGGATTGCTAGGCTGACAAAGCTCCTGATACTCAGGGGCCAGGAAACAGTTATGCTTGGCTCAGGTGTCAGGTGTGTGAGTGTATGTGTGGGAATCAGCATAGGAGAAAGAGGGTGGGCCCGGGTCGTAGAGACTTTCACATGCCAGGTGTACATTTGGGGTACAAGTCCGGCTGCGAAAGCAAGGGGACCCAAGTAACTCTGGCTTCAACAACGTGAAAGTTGGTGTCTCCAGCACAGGTTAGTGGCGGGCCGTCACCTTGCTCCGAGAGGTGGCAGAGGAGGCCAGGCATAGCCTCTTTCGTCGCTTTAGCCTCCTCCCCACCATGCTCAGCAGCCTGCCATCACCTCCTCACTCCAGCTGGCAGGAAAGGGGGTCAGGGCAAGGGTGGGCACAACCTAGAAGATACACACATTCCTCCTCACCCCCACGTCACTCAGGCCAGAACGTGCTCACCTGTTCCCCTACCCCCAGTCACAGCGAATGCTGGGAGCACCTTTAAATGCAAAACAAGAAAGGGAGGGGAAATGGACGTTTGGGGGACACGGGGCCAAGGGGTGGGTTTCCCAAAGAATGACTCAAGGGATGCTAGGGGGATGGGGTCCCACGGCCTCAAAAGTTTGCGATCTGTTTCATGTGTATTTTATTGGATTGGCCAAACAGTTCATTCGAGTTTTTCTGTAAGATGTGATCGAAAGACCCAAATAAACTCTTTGGCCAACCCAGTATTTTTAAGATTGTCCCCAGTGTATGTGGAGGAGGGGACGAGGGGGCCTATTAAAGGCCCTGGCAAGTCCTGGTCCCAAACTCAGGCTTTCCCAAACTTATTTAGATCACAAAGCCCATTTGGGGAAGTTGAACACCTACTAAAATTCTACTGATATGTCCAAGCAAAAAATTACTGTAAAATTCTACTGCACACACTTTGGGCATAAGAACCAGTAAAGACTTGAGTAGGAGTGGTTCAACCCATCCAGCCAGCCTGTCCGGGGTGATACCCAGTCAGGTGCATCGTGACCCTGACCACCTACCACAACGAGTCCCTACCACACTCGCCCCTCAGAGGAATCAAGGAGTTTGTTTCACCATATCTGAAACGGTCTGGCTTTTTGTGCCTAGAAATCTGTGCAGATCAGAACGGAAGCTGGCCCACGGCTCCACATCCAGCCTCCTCCGGACTATGCTGAAGATTCTGAGCCAAGTGGGGATGTGACTGTCAAGGTGAAGGATGCTTCTGGGGACTGTCCACAGGTAGGACTGGCTTCAGTTCGGGGCTAGAGCAGCTCTCAGGGGTGTTAACAGTTCCTTATTTCCTTCCTTCCTTTGCAAGAGCCTGCCTTCCTTCCCTCTTGCGCTTATTTACTACACTTCAATGAGCGTACAAACCTCGTGCTAGACACTCTGCTGGGAACCCACATCCAGAGATCAGCAAGGCTGGTGTCTGACCTAAAAGAGGCACCGACATATAATCCGTCTGCTGAAAGAGGGAGGTGAGAGGTGGGGTAGGGCATACGGGAACCAGGAGGGAGAGGATCTGGGAAGGCTTCCTGGAGGGAGTGGCATTTACCTGGTTCCTAAAAGCTGGAGGGGAGGGGAAGTAAGCCGAGCTGATAACTTGTCTGCACCTGTATACGTGCGTGCTAAGTCACTTCAGTCGTGTCCAACTCTTTGCAATCCTATGCACTGTAGCCCATCAGGCTCCTCTGTCCATGGGATTCTCCAGGCATGAATACTGGAGTGAGTTTCTATACCCTTCTCCAGGGGATCTTCCCAACCTAGGGATCAAACCCACGTCTCTTGCGTCTCCGGCACTGGCAGGCAGTTTCTTTACTCCTAGAGCCACCTGGGAAACCCTGTATGCATGTGCCTGCTGTTAAGTATTTTGACTATCCAACCCTCTGCCACCCCCACCGCCCAGGCCAGCAGAAGCACACACATGGAAACACCCAGAGGCCCGTGTGCAGCTGTAGCTCAGAGTCCCTGGCCAGGCAGCAGCTGACAAGGTCGACCCCTGAGGTGTTTCCCTTCCCTTCCTCCAACTGTCATTTCATTTCTGAAATCCTTGGAATTGTGACAGTAAATCCCAGTCTCCCTTTGACCATGCATTTGTTGCGTACCCACTTTTGAGCCTCAGGCTCAATCCTGGGCGTCAGAGACACAGAAAAGAACAAAACTGACCCGGCTCCTATTCTTAAGCAACTTACGTTCCAGAGGGAGAGACAGACTATGAAGAATAAAATAAAAAACTCAGAAACCTTTCAAGACATGCAAAATAAAAATTAAAAGTGAAATACAAAGTTTTAAAAAAGAAGAAAATCAAGAAATAAATAATGTGTTCTGGGGGGGGGGGGAAACAGAAAGGGGAGATGGGACAGTGTGGGCAAGAGGGAACATTAGATGATAGAAAGAGAAGGAATGCTTCTCTCAGGTGTGACATTTCAGCTGAAACTTGGTGGATCAGACAGAGCCGGCTGGGGAAAAGCATTCCAGGCCACGGGAACAGCAGGCACAGGGGACCTGAGGCTGGGTTTGTTCAAGGCGCATGATGCAGGCATGATGTGAGCAAAGGGGAGTTAGGAGGTAATGAGGTCAGAGGAGCAGGGCGGCCAACCGGACAGTGTGCACAGTGAGCAGGATAGGGGTGGGGATGGAGGATGGGGTTTTATTTCAAGGGCATTGATTTTGCAATTAGGATGAGTGTGTAGATTATCGCCACGGTTATGTACAAGCTGAATTTCAGAGAAGAGGCAAAGTCAAGCTGCTGAACCAGTCCTGCCCCATTTGCTGAGAATGAGATTGTTCGGCCGTGGACCCAAGCTGCAGATTCCACAGCCTCCCCAGGACAGACTCTTCCTTCCGCCCGCTGCTTCTGTACCTGAAACCTGCTTCTCTAGAATGAAAATGACTCACAAAGGAGACAGGAATGTCACCCTGGAAACATTCCTCTGATCCCTTCTTTGCTTATCAAGGAAGGACAATTAAGGAGCAAGGGATCACTTTGTTTCACATTCCGGCTGCAGAAAATCTGAACGTTAATTGCAAATTTTTGTTCTTCCTGGATTAAAAAAAAAAAATGTTCTTTTCTATGGAAGGACCCAATAACCTTGTCTCTGTAAACAGTCCATAGAAATGGGATTTTTGCAGCGGACAAAACTGTAGACTTTGTTGCCTTCAACACCCACCTCCCACACAACACACACAACACACACACACACACACACACACACACACTTGCTTTTGAATCAACCAAAAGGTTCCCTGCTCAGGAGTCTGTGCTAACAGCCTTCAGCTTCCCTTCGCTAGGGAGGCCGGTTTGAAGCCAAGCTCAGTCTGTCACAGTCCCAGCCCCGCCCCGTCTCAGAAGGCCTGCGTGGCCTTCAAGCATGTTAATCCTCTTTCTTCCTTTGGCCATTTGGTACCCCCCACCGCCACCCCTGCCCCATTAAATGAACGTATATTCCTTCCTTTGCAAGCTCCCAAGCTCCCTGCAATACCAGGCAGCCTGTCCCTCACAAGCTGTTAAGCTCCATTAGCATTCCTGGGTGCGCCTGCTCTGGAGCAGCATCGCCCCACTCACCCGCACTTAATTTTTTCCACCGTGAGTGCTTGATTGTATTTCCTCCTTCCCTTTTTCTCCCCATCTTGAGGGGGCACTCCGTAAGGCTTTACAGTCAATTTCCCCTTGGAGTTATTTTCCTCCTAAGTGAAAGAGTAAAATGGCCACGCCAGTTTTCAGCAAAGGCAGAAGCCTTAAGAGATGCTATCTGAACAGGGAAAGGGAGGAAAAAAAAAAAAAAAAACGCCTGGCTAAATATACTCAGTCCCCCTCACACTGTTTGCAAGCGCAGGCTGAAGTGGAGCAAAAGGAATTGTTGTCCGTGTGTGTACTTTTCATCTGACCTTCACTGTTGAAACACACCAGCCTTTTTGCCTTCCATCAGATCCTTTAGTGAACTTCAATTTCTTGGTGCTCTGAGTTCACAGATGGGGCATGTGCAAGCATGTTCTTTTGGCCTCCACTCCCCTCCCGCATTGACTGTGCTTTTTAGAAAGATGTGAATTACTAGCTGACATTTAAGAATCAGGTGATTCCATGTCAATCTGCACTGAGGGCTTTTCTTGAAAAATCGAAAGATTTGGGAATCACATTCTTTAATGACAGCCATGCGTGGAGCTGGGGGGTAGCTCTCCCCTTAGATAAGAGAGTGTTGCGTGTACCATGGTCCCCACCACATCCGAGGCACCATCTAGATCCTGGAGATAAAGCAGACAAGTATACAGTATGCCACTGGGCAGAGTAGGGCTTCCATAGTGGCTCAGACAGTAAAGAATCTGCCTGCAATGCAGGAGACCTGGGTTCGATCACTGGGTTGGGAAGATCCCCTGGAGAATGGAGTGGCAACCCACTCCAGTATTCTTGCCTGGAAAATTCCAAGGACAGAGGAGCCTGGCAGGCTAGTCCATGGGGGTCACAAAGAGTCGGACATAGCTTAGCAACTAACACTTTTTAACACTAGGGCAGAGTGAGGAGCTGGAGGAAGTGGGCAGAGGGTGCCATGTTATGTGGGAGGAGGGGGCTTGCCCTTGATGTGCTGTGTGACCAGGGGCCTCAAGGAAGCCAGCAAGTGAGCGGGTGGAACAGAGCTTCTGCACACAGCGGGCAGCAGGCACAGAGGCCCCAAGGAGGGAAGAGAGCACAGAGGCTGGTGTGGCCAGAGCTGAGCTGGCAAGAGGGCGAGGAAGAGGGAGTGAGGCCAGAGACAGAGCCGAGGCTCAGATAACACTGGGCTGTGCTCAAGATTGAGGGATTCTCCTATGAGTCAGAGGAGGGTTTTGAGCAGCTTAACAGCTCCAGGGGAAGGAGGGCACCTCTTTTTCTTTCCAGAGCGTTCTGCTCAAGTGCCCAATCCTGGTCCCGTTGGCTCTCTTTGGGGTATGTGTTGCAACAGTTAATAAGTCTCCATCGAAATGCCTTTGGCTCCATTTAAGGACCAGGAATGAAAATACATATTGTTTTCTATGATTAAGTTATCCTTTTCCCCCTGTGGCTCAGAGGTTAAAGCATCTGCCTGGAATGCAGGAGACCTGGGTTTGATCCCTGGGTCGGGAAGATCCCCTGGAGAAGGAAGTGACAACCCACTCCAGTACTCTTGCCTGGAGAATCCCATGGAGGGAGGAGCCTGGTAGGCTACAGTCCATGGGGTCACAAGGAGTCGGACACAACTGAGTGACTTCACTAAGATCAATATTAAAAATTCAAAATGATACAAAGAAAAGTCCTCTCATAATCCCACTGCCCTGGAGACTACTACTGGGAATAGGTAGTACATGACTATCCAGACTGAAAGTTGCATATATACATTATGTTCCTTGAAAGTATATGTCAATTATGTCCACCATGAGGTAGTTGGTCTGCAATGCTCTGGTCCTGGCCTGCTCCCAGTGAGTGGGTGCTTTCTGCGATTGGTTATCTTGTCAGTCCCTGAGAGCATGACAGGTAATGGGAAGAAGGTTTGCCCACTGTGGCAACTTCCAGAAAGCCTTCTTGAGTTTTTCTTTGCATCGTGTAGATCCTGGAGTGGCGTGAATTAGATATTAGCCCACAATTACAATTCAGGGCTTTGAAGTCATTGTTCCGTGCTGACACCTAGAGACCCGTGCCAACCCGTGTGCCACCGGGAGGGCTGCCACATACGGACTCTGCTGTGGCCCGTGGCATCTCACCCACCTGTTGGTGCTCTGTAGATTAGGTGGCGGTTCCCCCACTGGTGGCACATCCCCCAGTGAGTGACCCACCTGTCCCTCTCTGTCCCCAGCAGGGCTCTTCAGTAAATCCCTTCAGTCACCCTCCATTAATTTCAACGGTGAGACTTAAGGAGGGATTTTTTTTTTTTTTTTTTTTTTTTTTAGGGCAGTTCTCTAGGTTGGGAACTTCTGCAGTTTCAGATTACCATATAAATAACCTTTAAGCAAGTGCCTTTTTTTTTTCTTTCTTTTTTATTGTTCTTTTCACATAAATGGGATTATACCATCCAGGCTCTGATAATCCCACAGTTTTTAGGTAACAGCACACTGGGGCCATCTCACAATACCCGTATCACTCAGACATCTGAACCCGGTGGCTCTGGTTGTGGGTGGCCCCTAGTGTGAATCCTGGTCCACTTGGCAGCTGTGTCTTGAAGTGATGTTGGTAAAGCAGGGGTGAGTTCCAACAGATGAACTTGAAGAGTGAGAATGGATGAGGGGAGGCATGGAGACCAACAGAGGGGAAACAGGACCCCGTTCATCTCCAGGGATGTAAGTTGCTTTTACAACGCCCAGTTCTTTCTGCTTGTCCTTAGGATACCAAATCTCCCACCAGCACCACGCCCTGTGATTTTAATCTCTCCCTTCCGAACGCAAAAGGACGCCCCGACCCTCCAAGCAGTACGGACAGAGAAAGGATCCTCTTAACTATTCAGGATGTAATGGTAAGATGGACTTTCAGAGCCTAACTGTCAGGAGTCAGGGTCTTCTCTGTACTAAAACAGCTGGGCCATAGGATAGACCCCCCATGGGAGAATCTCCATTTACACCTGGGAACACAGATCACAACAGGATTGGATGTGAAAAAAAAATATCTCTGGTCCACCCGCCAGGTTTCAAACAACACACAAGAGACTTGACTTGATCCCATGCCTTTCTTGCCTTTTTTTAAATTGGACTATAACTGCTTTACAACGTTGTGTTAGCCTCTGCTGTACAACACAGTGAATCGGCCATATGTATCCATATATCTGCTCCCTCCGGAGCCTCCCTCCTCCCCCCACCCCAGCCCTCTAAGTCATCACAGCGCAGAGCTGAGCTCCCGTGCCGTGCAGCAGCTTCCCACTGCTGTAGCTCTTACACATGGCTGTGTATAAATACCAGTGCTACTCTCAGCTCAGCCCCTACCCCCTGCGCCTTCCCCCTCTGTGTCCACAAGTCCATTCTGACATCTGTGCCTCTGTTCCTGCCCTGCAAATAGGTTCATCTATACCATTTTTCTAGACTCCATATATATATATATATATACATGCATTAACATACGCTATTTTGCTTTTGTCTTTCTGACTTACTTCCACTCTGTGCGACAGACTCCAGGTTCATCCGCAACACTCTTGTCGTTTTCTTGAGTGATAGTAAAAGCTCTCATTAAATGAGCACTTACTCAGTGACCAGTACTGACTAAAGAATAAATCATCCATCACTGCTTTCATGAATGCTGTGAGTTAAGTGCTAGGTATTTTCATTCTCCTTTTATAGTTCGAGGAAACAGACATGAGAAATGATGTCGCTTGTCCAAATCTCAGAGAAGCCCAGACTGGAAACCCTGACCCCAGGATTCCTTGTTCCATGAAATTAGCAATCACAGGCCAGGAATCGCATTATGTTGCTTTTGCTTCCGAAAGGGCCCAGGTCTCCATAGGGGCAGGGCCTATTATGAATATTATTGATGTTCTGCCTGGGAGGACGGTGTTGAGAGGTGAACATCTGATGGGGAAGACCTCTCCTCTGCCAAACATTTCCCCACTGAACCCAAGGCTGGGAACACTGATGCAAAATGTTTTTCAAAAGTGAAACCCAATGGGGGATACAACCAGACAAAGCCAAATTGAGGGACAGTCTATAAAACAACTGGCCTGGAGTCTTCAGAAAGGTCAGTTGCATTAACAGACAGAGAAAGGCTGTTCCAGGTTAAAGGGGGCTTAAAGCCAACAAAAGTCCGTCTAGTCAAGGCTATGGTTTTTCCTGTGGTCATGTATGGATGTGAGAGTTGGACGGTGAAGAAAGCTGAGTGCCGAAGAATTAATGCTTTTGAACTGTGATGCTGGAGAAGACTCTTGAGAGTCCCTTGGACTGCAAGGAGATCCAACCAGTCCATTCTAAAGGAGATCAGCCCTGGGATTTCTTTGGAAGGAATGATGCTAAAGCTGAAACTCCAATACTGTGGCCATCTCATGCGAAGAGTTGACTCATTGGAAAAGACTCTGATGCTGGGAGGGATTGGGGGCAGAAGGAGAAGAGGACGACAGAGGATGAGATGGCTGGATGACATCACTGACTTGATGGACGTGAGTCTGAGTGAACTCCGGGAGTTGGTGATGGACAGGGAGGCCTGGCGTGCTGCAATTCATGGGGCCGCAAAGCGTCAGACATGACTGAGCGACTGAACTGAACTGAACTGAAGAGATATCACAGTTCTGTAATGTGAGATCTTGGGGGGAGGGGCAGGTGGTTTAAGGATAGTTTGGGGAAATTAATGAAATTTTAAAGTTAACCATATTATATAATACTGTAACCATAATAGAAAATAATATTGTGATGTTAAATTTCCTGAATTTGATCATTGTTCTGTGGTAATGTAAGAGAAGGTCCTTGTTCTCAGGTCTCAGAGAACTGGTGAAGAATTGATGAATGTAGGTGCTGGGTATTTGGGTATTCACTGCACCCTTCTATTACACATTGCTGATAAATTTTCTGTGGGTTTTACATTTTTTCAAACTAAGTTTTTAAGAAGCTAGCTCATTAAGGAGGAGGTAAGCTGCTTCAATAGAGCTAAGCATCAGCAAAGAAAGAAATAGAAAAAAAGTGAAAAATTGAGACCTAGGTTTTTAAAAAAATACTTAGGATTGTATTGATGTCAGTTTCTAGATTGTGCTTTCATTATATGAGATGTTACCATGGGGAAAACTGGATGAAGGGTACACAGGATGGCTTGGTATTGTCTGCAATTAGTTCAAAATAAAAAGTAAAAAGCCAGCTAAATAAAACAAGCATAAATGCCCAGGTTCCATCATCCAGAGGTTTTGATTCTGATCCTGTTTAGGCTCAAACAAGACTCCTCTTGTTAGGCACCCCACGTGATTATAATTTGCAGTGATATTTGAGAACCTGGCTTCCCTTGTGGCTCAGCTGGTAAAGAATCCGCCTGCAAGGCAGGAGACCTGGGTTCAATCCCTGAGTTGGGAAGATGCCCTGGAGAAGGGAACAGCTACCCACTCCAGTATTTGGGCCTGGAGAATCCCATGGACTGCATAGTCCATGGGGTCGCAGAGAGTCGGACATGACTGAGCAACTTTCACTTTCACTTCACTTTGAGAACTACCATTATAAGGAAAAGAGAGAGAGCCGTGGACCCTAAAATTTGATAGGCACAGGAATCACTAAGCATATTTGTTTAAGATGCATGTATTAGGTCTATTTTTTTAAGCTAAGAGACTTGTTTATGGGCGGTCACATAGTTTTTAACAGATGAACACCTGGGGATTCTGAATCAGAAGGTCTGAAGATCAGTTCAGTTCAGATCAGTTCAGTCACTGAGTCGTGTCCGACTGCGACCCTATGGACTGCAGCACGCCAGGCCTCCCTGTCCATCACCAGTTCCTGGAGTTTACTCAAACTCATGTCCATTGAGTCAGTGATGCCATCAAACCATCTCACCCTCTGTCATCCCCTTCTCCTCCCACCTTCAATCTTTCCCAGCATCAGGGTCTTTTCCAATGAGTCAGTTATTCGCATCAGGTGGTCAAAGTGTTGGAGTTTCAGCATCAGTCCTTCCAGTGAACATTCAAGACTGATTTTAGAATATTCAGAATATTCAGGACTGAAGATTAGAGTCGACTTCAAATGGAAGGAAAGTTTTTGAGATCATTTGAAGTTTGTGGCTTGGATTTGGGGACTCTAAAAGAAAGAAATGTTAAAATTGGAAGTTAAAATGTCCTCTACATCATATAAAATTAAAATAACTGTAAAGAAAAAAAAAAAATAAAACAACAACCACAAAATTCCATAGGTTCACAAAAGCCAGAAAAGGATGGGAAGGGCTCTGCCCTTGTCTTTAAACCACATCCTGCACTTCTGTGAACTCAGGAGAGGATGTCACTTAATAAATGAAAGATGCGAAAGCATAATAGCTCCTGGCAATATCTCCTGTGTTACAGATCAATTTCTATCCAGAATATCGACCATACATATTATGAAAAGACTAAATTATGTTTACTATACATATTCTTTTTAAGAAGACAAGGAAGTCAATCTATTTTAGAAGTGTTTTAATATAAAATTATTTTATTTAGGTTTTTGACTAAATTATTGTATTTAGGTTATTTAAAGAGGTGAATTTTAGAGAGACAGAAAATTTGTTTTGTGTTATTAAGGAATTATTATATTAAGACAATGAATGTGCACCCTTCATATTTGGTTTTCTCACCTTGGTCACATTCAAAACATGTCACACGTTCAAAATATGTCTCAAGCTTGAGGAAAAGCAGTTCATAAAACATAGGGGCGTGTAAGAGAGGATTTTGTTGTTGTTGTTCAGTTCAGCTCAGTCGCTCAGTACTCTCCGACTCTTTTCTACTCCATGGACTGCAGCACGCCAGGCCTCCCTGTCCATCACCAACTCCCAGAGCTTGCTCAAGCTTGTGTCCATTGAGTCAGTGATGCTATCCAACCATCTCATCCTTGTCGTCCCCTTCTCCTCTGCCTTCCATCTTTCCCAGCATCAGGGTCTTTTCCAATGAGTCAGCTCTTCGCATGAGGTGGCCAAAGTACTGGAGTTTCAGCTTCAACATCAGTCCTTCCAATGAACACCCAGGACTGATCTCCTTTAGGATGGACTGGTTGGATCTCCTTGCAGTCCAAGGAACTCGCAAGAGTCTTCTCCAACACCACAGTTCAAAAGCATCAATTCTTCGGCACTCAGCTTTCTTTATGGTATAGCTCTCATATCCATACATGACTACTGGAAAAGCCATATTTTGACTAGACGGACCTTTGTCGGCAAAGTAATAGCTCTGCTTTTTAATATGCTGTCTAGGTTTATTATAGCTTTTCTTCCAAGGAGCAAGTGTCTTTTAATTTCATGGCTGTAGTTACCATCTGCAGTGATTTTGGAGCCCAAGTAAATAAAGTCTGTCACTGTTTCCATTGTTTCCCCGTCTATTTGCCATGAAGTGATGGGACCGGATGCCATGATTTTAGTTTTTTGAATGTTGAGTTTTAAGCCAGGTTTTTCACTCTCCTCTTTCACTTTCATCAAGAGGCTCTTCAGTTCCTCTTTGATTTCTGCATAACGGTGGTGTCATCTGCATATCTGAGGTTATTGATATTTTAATCAGTTATGACTTGGAGAAAAACTGTGCTCAAATTCAAGATAAGGGTAGATGCATGGGTGCTCAGCCACTAAAATGTGTCAGACTCATTGTGATCAGTAGCCTGACAGGCTCCCCTGTCCATGGAATCTTTTAGGCAAGAACACTGGAGTGGGTTGCCCTTTCCTTCTCTGGTAGATCTTCCTGGCCCAAGGATCAAACCCCCGTCTCCTGCATTGGCATGAGAGTTCTTTACTACTGAGCCACTAGGGAAACCCAGGAAGGGTAGATAGGTATCGATAAATGGAAAATGCATCCAAAGGGAAGGGCTTGGACATGTGACCTCAGTAGCCAGCTTCAACAGGCAAGCATGTTTCTTTGGCTGGCCTGGTGTTGTACTGTAATCATCATTGTTGCTGTTTTATTTTGAATTAGAAAACTTTTATTCGGAGCCTGAACCCTTCAGTTTGCCCTGGTCTTCACCACTCCATATTGTCTAATACCAAGGCTCCCATTACTGTTTCACACAACAGTAAATTTTCTGAAGATGTGGGAGTTTGTGGCTCCTGTTTTAGGAAGGAGAAAGAGCAAGATTAGACTCAGCAAGTCTGGAGAGGGTAGTTTGGGCTTTTCTATAAACTCTGGAGGGCCTTGGCTACCTCACACTTTTTTGGAGCCCCATTTCCTTCCCTGTGACAAAAAGGAGTAGATTAGGTATTTCCTGGGCTTGTCAGCTCTGAAATCATAAATCCCAGGGGGAGTTTATAGATGTTCCCATATGCCCAAATCCAGAGATTTTGCAGAGGATACATAATAGTGCATGGAGCCCCCCTCTCATCTCAGGACTGTTTCTGGAGGCTGTTTGCAAGTTACATATTTAGTGCTTGCAACACCCTTCCCCCACCCCAGATCTACGTTTCAGTTTGGCAGAGACCTGTGCTGTCTCATTGCCTGCTGTGTCTCTGGTCCCTAGAAGAGTGCCTGGCCCAGAGTTAGTTTGCAAATCTTTGTAAAGCAAGTGAATCAAGTAATTGATTGATTGAATCAATGAGCGAGCGTGGCAGAGATGTTGATTAGGCCCCCTGGCCAGCCCACACATAGCTGAGTTCAGTCATCACACCGCTAAGCTGTAATTATGGTGACAGTATTTTCCAAACTATGAATCAGGACCCATAATCCGACAAAAGAATTTTTGTGCTGCTTGGGGGTAGAAGAGTCATTTTGGGAGATGTAGCTTGGATTCTGAAATATTGGGATTCCTGGCAGATGGTGCTAATTAAAATGAATATTTTAAGTGACGTGAGTGACTCTTTGGCAGGGGTTGAGGGGAAGAAGGACAGCACTTGGCTTGGGTGTCAGGGCATGGCAGGGCATAGTGGGGACAGAGGGAATGGTCTCTACATAGCTTGGCCGACTTGTCATTATGTGGAAATAGGCTCCCAGTGATACCAGCCTTTCTGGTTATGAGAGAAGCCAAGTGTCTGGGCTTGTTTGTGTTGTGATTTTTCCCCAAATTTTTATGTTGGTAACTAATTCACAAGGGCTTCAGTGATGAAGCCTGATGGCTCATTGGTAAAGAGTCCACCTGCAATGCAGGAGACACGGGTTCAATCCCTGGCTTGGGACGATCGCCTGGAGAAGGGGATGGCTGCCCACGCCAGTATTCTTGCCTGGGAAATCTCATGGACAGAGGAGTCTGGTGGGCTATAGTCCATGGGGTCACAAGATAGTTAGACATGACTTAGCTACTCAACAACAACAGCAAAACTGATGCACGATTTTCTGTGGACCAAGCAAAATGTGCCTGCCAGTCAGATTTGGTTTACAGACCACCAGTTTGTAACTTTTGATTTAGACAATGAAAGTTTTGTTCCCTCCTGAGTTTTTTGTCCTTTCCAGTGGTACTTGAGTTAGCCCCTCTGGTACCCAGAACCATCATGGGCATGGTGTCCTGAATGAATGTACTAGAGATACCTAGCTGGATAGCTCAGACCAAAGGACCACCTGGCTGATGGCATTAGACTGGTTCCTGAGAAGGTAGGTCAGACAGCACAAAGCCAGCTGAGCAGAAATAATTCAGTGATGAGCATGAATGATTCATGTGGAGTGATGCTGAACAAGCACAAATATCCATGAAGTGCAGGTCCAGATCTGAGAGACATAGTAATCCTTTCACCCAATAGAGCATTCCTGTAAGTGAAGATACTGAATGGTATTTGACTTCCTAAAGCATCCTTTTCAATCTTCATAAAAATGTAAAACGATCTCTGAATCAATACTGGAATAAATAATCTTTTTTATTTCTTGTATTTATAGCCTACTTAGAATTTCTTAGGTATTTTCATATTATTTTGTGTCATTTTATATAACATCTAATATACGAGTCATTTCCCATTAGAAAAGAAGTTAAGAAGTAAACTGAATAAAATAGGAAAAGCTCTCGCTACCCAGACAAACCAGGCCCAGCTTTCAGTTCTACTGAGCATGCATTCTTTCTTTGTTTTGTCGTTCATTCATTTATTGTTTTCTATTTCAGTTCATTTCTACTTTTATCTTGATTCCTTCCCTAAACTTTTTTAGTTTATTGCTTTGATTCTCCACCATCCCCGTCCCATACCTGGCTTCTTACTTTAAATGCTTAATTCACTTATTTTTAGACTTACTTTCTAATACAGCGATTTAAGGCTACATATTTTCCTCTGAATACTGCTTTTCCCTTATCTCATAAATTTTTTTTATGTATATAAGTGTTTTCATTGTTGTTTACTCCAATTGCTTTGCAATTTTAGAGTTTTTTTCCTGTTTATTTAGAAGAGTTTTACAAATGTTCTAAATAGAGAATTTTTGTCTTTCTGGGTTAGTTTCTAATTTTGCTGCATCCTGATTAGAGAGGGGCTTCCCTGGTGGCTCAGAGGTTAAAGCGTCTGCCTCCAATGCGGGAGACCTGGGTTCGATCCCTGGGTTCAATGTATGGCAAAACCAATACGGTATTGTAAAGTAAAATAAAGTAAAAATAAAATTAAAAAATAAAATAAAATAAAATGAAAATAAATTCTCATATTCCATTAAAAGATATAGAACTGAGTTGAGAAGAGAGCAAGGTGCTCAGTATCTTTATTTTTAATAGGACTCCCAGAAAATTCTTATGTTCAGTAGCAAACCATTGCAATAGAGTGTTACTCAATTTTTGTCTATTTAATCTGGGTGATTTCTGTGAACTTGTCAATTTTCTGTTATATTTTTCTGTTTTGCTTTATATATTTCAAATCTCTTTCATCATGTGCTTATAGAGTCAAGGTGTTTTCTAACAGGTTGTTCCTTTTACCATATGAATATATCAGTATTATTATCTTTGTCCTAGAATAAAGTGACGAGCTCTAATTTCAGGGTCCATAGTGTGTATTTTTAAATCACATTTCCTTACATCAATTTTCACAGAACTATGGCTAGAAAAATTTGAGTTATACCCAAGCGTCAATTACCGGTGTAATGTTTTTGCTTTTCTGCTACTTTCTTACACCCCCCAAGTCAACCTTGGATTTACTTTCACTGATTTTCATTCAAAGGTAAATTGATGTATGAACTCCTCCCCTAGAGTTCAGTCTCAAATGTCCACTATTATGAAGGAAAAAGCCATCCTGAGTCCTTGTCTGGACTAGGTGGGTCTTCTCAGTCTGAAATCTTGTGTTTTTCTTTAGCAGGAAAATGCCCATTTATTATTAATTGTTGTTGTTATTGTTACTATTTTCCTTGTTTCTGTTCTATCCTCTGGAGCTTCTCTTGGACAGATGTTGGCCCAGATCTTCAAGTCTCCTAAGTTTTCTTTCAAATTTTTGTCTTTTTATACTGTGTTCTTATGAAATGGTTTGGCTTGAATTTGTAGCACACTAAATAGCTTTTCCTGCTATTTATCTTTTTTAAAATGTTAATGATAAAATTAAACCTTAAAATCTCTGTGTGCGTGCTAAGTCACATCAGTCATGTCCAACTCTTTGTGACCCTATGGACTGTAGCCCGCCAGGCTCCTCTGTCCATGAGGATTCTCCGGGCAAGAATACTGGAGTGGGTTGCCATGCCTTCCTCCAGGAGATATTTCCCACCCAGGAATCAAACTCGCATCTTCCATCTCCTTCATTGGCAGGCAACTTCTTTACCACTAGCACCACCCAGGAAGCCCAAGATCTCTAGTTGTTTCTTTTTCGTGGACAAAATGTCCTCTTAAAACTCTCCAGGGACATTAATTTTCAGTATTCTAAAATCTTCCTCTATTCCTTTTTAAAAAATTAATTTACTTTTGGCTGCACTGGGTCTTTGTTGCTTTCTCTAGTTTCAGCAAGTGGGGGCTACTTTCTACTGTGGTGTTCAGACTTCTCATCGCGGTGGCTTCTCTTGTTGCGGAGCACGGGCTCTAGGGCGTAGCTGCTACGCCGCACATGAAATCTTCCCAGACCTGGGAAGGAACCCATGTCCCCTGCATGGGCAGATGGGTTCTTATCCACTGCACCACTAGGAAAGGCCTTTCCTCTACTGATTCTATTAACTTTCCTTCTTTGGATATTTGTTCTTTTGGTAAGTTTTATCTTGTGCCAATCTTCAGGATTTGGATAGATGTTTGGTCATTCTTGCTTGTCTGCTCATCTTTGTATCTGAGAATCCTTCTTCTTCTGCCTGTTCTCTACGGTGTAACCTGACCCTGATGTTGGCTGGGGCACAACACACTCCTGGAAGCTGGGTGCCTGAACTCCCCTTCCAGGAATGGGAGCTCCTCGTCTACCTTGGGGACAATGACCTCCTGGGGCATCGCCCTGCCTTCCTGCCCCAGCACCTGCATTCAGGCCTCAGCCTGCAGGTGAACGTCTCTCAACTTAATACAGCTGGGGAGGGGCCACTAGCTCTAAGAGCAGGCCCCAGTGAATGCTCCAGGACCTCCTCTCACTCCACCTTGACTCTGGACTCGCGTCGTGTGCACACGCACACACACACACAATTCCTTCTATGGAAAATTTTACTGCCCTTGTTTTAGTCTGTCGTTTCTGCTTTTACTGCTTCCTAAGTGTAATCTCTGCTTTCTTGCCTTTCAGGAATTCCTCAGCATTTCTAGCAGCATTCTGGCTTGTTTGGTCTCTATCCCGCCATCCCTATACAATGTCCTTCTCATGATCTTTCAGCCACCCCTCCCCAACCCCTGCAGGCTCAGGTGAGGCGTCCACAGCACACTGATGCCACAGGGTTGGCCCAGGGCATCCCAGCCAGGAAATGGTACCTGTCTGCTTCCTGAGTCTGTGCTCTTTCTTGTACATCACTTCACACCCTCAGACGAGGATGGCTTTCCCCTTCATAATAGTGGACATTTGAGACTAGAACTCTGAGGGAAGGGCTTCAAACATCAATTTATCTTTGAATGAAAATCAGTGAAAGTAAATCCAAAGTTGACTGGGTGGGGGCGTGTAAGAAAGTAGCAGAAGAGCAAAAACATTGCACTGGTAACTGACTCTTGGGTATAAAACTCAAATTTTTCTAGCCATAGTTTTGTGAAAATTGACATAAGGAAATGTGACTTAAAAATACACAGTAGGGACCCTGAAATTAGAGCTCATCACTTAATTCTGGTAAGTTTGTGGTCTAGATGCCACCAGGCTTGAGGTGTAGATTGGTAAGCCTCAGATGTGGGTTCCTGACACTTGTTATGCTTGTAATTTCTTATGGAACAGCCGTCTTTGTTGCCAGATTATAAATTTCATGAGAGCAAGGATACTGTCTTATTCATCACTCTGTCCCTAGCACTTAGCAATCAGACCTGCTTATGGGGACACATATATTCAACAAGAAATGAATGAAAGGAAGGACAAATTAGCTAATTAACCCCTTCTTGCGGGTAAAAATCATTTCTGGGAAGGTTCATATCTGTAAAATGGTTCATATCAAATAGTAGGAGTTACTGGAAGCTATTGCAACTAACAGCATATGTGAATTCCATTTTTATAAAATTGCCGATCAAATAAGAGATGAGGGGTTCAATGTGCATCTGTGACCTCTTCCCCAGAGACTGCTGCTTCCTCTTGACTCTCTTAAAGTATCCAGTGTGGCTTCATGGTCTAAACATCTGATCTTCTTGTCGGCAGTGTCAATAGGGTCTGAGAAAGAAGAAAGAATATGCTGTCATCTCAATGTTAAATTTTCTGTAAAATCTAAACCTCTGTTACAGCAATCATGAAACACTAATTCATAGCTATTATCTCATTGCATCACTTCCATAGCCTTGTCAGATTGTCAGGGCAGTTTTTCTCACATGAGAGCTGGGGGCTTGAGACGTGCTTGGGGACTTAGGGTGACTGGAGTCAGGCCCGGAATCCACGCCCAGAACTTACTGAGCTGTTCTCCTTTCTAACTGTGGTTACAGATTCAATGCTTCATCCACTAACAGCAAACACACGCTTTAACACATGTAGTGGCCTCACGGCAGCTTTGTATCGAAAGCTCTTACAGGCAGATGTGATAAATTTCATGTAAACCAATGGACGATCACAGAGAACCTGATTTTCATCTCACTCTTGAGACCACTGGCTTCCAAGACACTGGTGCCAGGCAGGGAATAAATGTGGGCACGGGATGAAAAACCTGGACTTTTGAGACAGACAATCTTTCATCCAAACCTCTGGCTCTGCCCTTTCTAGCCTCATGACCTTGGACTGCTACCTAAGTGAACTGAGCCTTTAAGATAAGGATACCTAGGATTTCCCTGGGGCACGGATTTGATCTCTGGTTAGGGGAACTAAGATCCCGCATGCCCCACAGTGTGGCCAAAAATTAAAAAAAAAAAAAAAAAAGATAAGGACACCCTCACACAGGGATGGTGGGAGACTGCAGGGAGATGAGGCTCATAGAGGGGCGAGCGTGGTGCCTGATATGTGGCAAAAGCTTTGTAATTGGCAGGTTTGTGCTGTTGATATTATAGTTGCTGTTGCTACTATTGCAGGGTCTCCCCAGGTGGTGTTAGTGGTAAAGATCCCGCCTGCCAATGTAGGAGATGTAAGAGACACAGGTTCGATTCCCTGGGTGGGGAAGATCCCCCAGAAGAGGAAATGGTAACCCTCAGTATTCTTGCCTGAAAAATCCCATGGACAGAGGAGCCTGGTGGGCTACAGTCCACGGGATCTCAAAGAGTGGAACATGACTGAAGACCTAGCATGCACACGTGCACTCCCAGCACACCCATGCACACACGACTATTGCAGACATTTCGTGTGTTATGGTGACCTGTCTGGTTTTGCTCTTTTCCTAGCCCAACAGAAAAGAGAGAAGACCAGGAATGTAAGGCACTAATCCACTGACCATCAAACCTCAGCCACATTTTAGCTACTGGTCCAGCATCCTTCCTTCCCTCTGTCTCCTCCCTGGCTCTCCAGCAAGGAGGCCAATTTGTATACCACCCCGTCATCTGCTTTCCACCTGTGGTGTTTGCAGCTGGCCTCCATGCAGAAGACTTTCTTTTGAAAGGGCTTGAACTGAACATTTTAAGGGCTGAGCATTGAAATTGCATATAACAAGGTTTTGAAGCAAAGCTGTAAAGTAAGTTTTCACAGAGGCATTTCGGGATGACAGCTTCAAAGCCACTGGTAGATGGCCCAGCGTGGTGTCCCTTTGAAGTGTCGGCAGGTTGGCTTTCAAAGCCACCAGCCCAAGGTCCTCATCTTTCCAGATGGAAAGGGTTTGAATAACTTTCTCGAGGGAATGTGTCTACTTAGTTCAGCTCCCCTTTGCCCCTGGAACAGATGGTTTTCGATCACATGGGCATTATAAGGGCCTGGGTTCCTAAATTTTGCTCTTTCAGTGTGAGCAAATGTGTTATTTTCCTTTGTGAAGAAGATAGCAGCCATACAGAATCTAGGCTCCTTTTATGTATAATACATATGTATTTACTATATATGTGTATATACATAGTAAATACAATTATGACATTTAAATTTGAGTCAGTTTAAAAGGAGCAAAACCAAATTGAAACAGAAGGGATGATTGAAATTCAGATTTCTTTATCACAAGTAAGATTTCTTAAAATATCCCATCAGTTTAATAAATTATGAACAAAATATTAAGAGGCCAGTGTTGCCATTTTTTAAAAAACTCTTGTTTCCACTTAAGATGAATATGAACCGACTCATCTGCTATGGAAAATGATGCCAGGGTACACTGCCTGCCCTTTCCAGTTCTGTGAGCTTAGCTAAGAGCTTAGGCTTAGAGTGTTACATTTCGTGACCTGCATACGCATGATTGTCTAATACAGTTGACCTTTAAACAACATAGGTTTGAACTGCATGCGTCCACTTGTACACAGGTTTTTTTTTTTTTTTTTAATAAATACAGTTCTTATATTTTTGTTTTATAGATCTGTAAGTATAGGGAAGAGTTGATGCTCCATTATAGATCACAATATGTGGAATTAAAAGAACTAGGATTTGAGTCCTTATCTATCCAGACTGCTTCAGCTTCCTGCTCTTGGGCAAGCCATTGATCAATTCCTTTGCTTTTGAGGCAAAGAGAGCAGTACATGGGTTTTCAACCCCTTGGGGAGCCAGCACCCCAACCCCTTGTGTTGTTCAAGGGTCCCCTGTATTTCTTTAATCACTAAATGGCATCAGTGTTCACTATTAGACCTTTCATCACAGCGTCTACTGGTCTGTGTTTTTTTTTAATATTTATTTATCTATTTTTGGCTGCACTGGGTCTTCATTGCTATGCAAGGGCTTTTTCTAGTTGCAGCGAGTGGGGGCTGCTCTCTAGTTGCGGTTACAGGGCTTCTCGCTGTGGTGGCTTCTCTCATTGCAGAGCACAGACTCTAGAGCGTGGGCACGCGGGCTCAGTTGCCCTAGTCATGTGGGATCTTCCCTGACCAAGGATCGAACTGGTGTCCTTTGCATTGCAAGGCGGATTCTTGACCACTGGACCACCGGGGAAGCCCCCATGTTCTTTATTTTGACTTGACTTTTCTTTGTTTTGGAGAAGGAAATGGCAATCCACTCCAGTACTATTGCCTGGAAAATCCCATGGACAGAGGAGCCTGGTAGGCTACAGTCCATGGGGTCGCAAAGAGTCGGACACGACTGAGCAACTTCACTTTCACTTATAGCCAATTAAAGGAGAAGGCAATGGCACCCCACTCCAGTACTCTTGCCTGGAGAATCCCATGGACGGAGGAGCCTGGTGGGCTGCAGTCCATGGGGTCGCGAAGAGTCGGACACAACTGAACGACTTCACTTTCACTTTCTTTGTTTGGATCTTGTCCTCTGGAGGTTCTTCCTGAGCAGGACTTGTGAGTGGTATATTTCAGTTCAGTTCAGTTCAGTCGCTCAGTCGTGTCTGACTCTTTGCAACTCCATGGACTGCAGCATGCCAGGTCTCCCTATCCATCACCAACTCCACATGCCCACAGTCTCTTCCTGTTAAGATTGATGATGCTGTTCCTCTCGAATCTGGACCACTGTCGATTGGATACAGGAAGTCAGGCTGTTCCATCATCTTATGGTGTCCAGTGCTACTGCTCACCCATTTCTGAATCACTCTTTTGGCGAGAAGATGTTCCAGGGCTAGAGATCAGGGACTTTTCAGACAACTGACTGTTGAGAGTCCTCCATACCACTGTTCCTACCACTCCTATAGGGAATTTAGTTTCAGGAGGAAGGAGCAGGATTTAAACGTAAATGTAAATACCTATTTTTTTTCTATTTATAAAATTGAGAACAATGCCTACAATGAAAAATTAAGTAAAACTGGGCTTCCCTGGTGGTACAGTGAATTAGAATCCACCTGCCATTGCAGAGGACATGGGTTTGATCCCTGATCCAAGAAGATTCCTCACGCTGCGGGGCAACTCGCCCGAGAGCCCCAACTATCTAGAGCCCGCGCTCTGCTACAAGCAAGGCCGCCTCAATGAGAAGCCTGAGCATGAAGACCCAGCGCAGCCAAAAATACATAAATAAAAATTAATTGCCATTTAAGGTAAAACATTTAAGTAAAACAAAGCTCCCATAATGCCACCCCCAATGAAGAATGTTGTTAATAGTTTGATGTCTATTTTTCCAGGCTTTTTGTATGCCTATGTGTATGTGGCTCAGATGGTAAAGAATCCACCTGCAATGCAGGAGACGAGGGTTCAATCCCTGGGTCAGGAAGATCCCCTGGAGAAGGGAAAGGCTATCCACTCCAGTATTTTCTTGCCTGGAGAATCCCATGGACAGAGAAGCCCTGGCAGGCTACAGTCCATGGGGTCGCAAAGAATTGGATGCGAGTGAACGACTAACACTTTCACTTTCATACATATAAATATGATAATTATTTTAAAAATCAGGTTTACAGGTACATTTATCAACGTGCTCCTTTTACTTAAACCTGTTTTTTTCTGAATAAGCACACAAGATCTGCCTTATTCTCTGCAAGGGCTGCCTGGAGCTCCATGGACGCCTGCTCTATTAGTAATGTAGCCCATCTCTGACAGATGAATATGCAGATCATTCTCTATTATAAACGACGCCTCAACAGTCTTTGCTGCTGAAGGCTGAAGGATAAATTTCTAGACAGACGGCAGTGGAGGGTGTGCACGTGGTTCATTTCTAGTCAGCATTTCTGTGTCTCGGCCTCCAAAATACATCTCAAAAATGCATCTCCCATCCCCACTTCTGCCACCACCTTCCTCTTTACCTGCAACTGTCTGCCCTGCATCCATCCTGACCCACCTCTCAGAATCCACTTGGCATCCAAGAGCCGTAGTGATTTTTTTTTTAATAAAAAAAAATTTTATCTTATAAAAAAAAAATTATGTATTTATCTTTGTGCCAGGTCTTAGTTATGGCACATGGGATCTTCAGTCTTCATCGTGGCATGAATGAACTTTAATTGGGACATGCAGAATCTAGTTCCCTAACTGGAGATTGAACCCAGGCCCCCTGCATTGGGAGCACCAGGGAAAAAGTTCCTTTTTCTTTATGCGTTGATTGCCTGAGCCTTTGCCATCTTGCTTCTCTGGTGGCTCAGATGGTTATGAATCTGCCTGCAATGCAAGAGACCCAGGTTCGACCCCTGGGTCAGGAAGATCCCCTGGAGAAGGGATTGGCAACCCACTCCAGTATCCTTGCCTGGGAAATCCCATGGACAGAGGAGCCTAGTGGGCTACAGTCCATGGGGTCACAAAGAGTGGGACACGACTGAGCTCCCCACCAGTAACTCAGCCCTTAGTGTAGCACGCCTGTGTGCGGAAATAAAAGATGATAACAGTGGCTGCATCGTCTTCACCCTTGGTTGGACCATGAAAGTGTCTGTTTTACAGTTGGATAATCTAGAAGGGGGGCTTCCCTGGTGGCTCAGACGGTAAAGTGTCTGTCTGCAATGCAGGAGACCCGGGTTCAATCCCTGGGTTGGGAAGATCCCCTGGAGAAAGAAATGGCAGCCCACTCCAGTATTCTTGCCTGGAAAATCCCATGGACGGCGACGCCAGGTAGGCTACTGTACATGGGGTCACAAAGAGTCGGACATGACTGCGCAACTTCACTTCTAATCTAGAAGAAGCAGGGATCAGGGCTTGAGGGTACACGTCATGACTCTGCCATCTAATCATTGTGACAAGTTGGACCTGCTTGAAGTTTATAGACCCCAACTTGGGGGGACTCCAGAAATTCAGTCACTTAAACTATGAGGTTGCCACCCGGTGAAGGTAAGGAAGAGGCTGGAGGGAAACTGCTCAGCTGGCCATGGGTTCTAGAATCCTAAGGGTTAGTTGCTCGGTCGTGTCCGACTCTGTACCAGGCTCCTCTGTCCATGGGATTCTCGAGGCAAGAATACTGGAATGGGTTGCCATTTCCTTCTCCGGGGGATCTTCCCATTCCAGGAATTGAACCCCAGTCCCCTGCATTGCAAGTGGATTCTTTACCCTTGGAGCCACCAGGAAAGCTCAATCCTAATGTCCCATCCAAATATTTCCTGGAACTGGAGTCGATGATGGATGGCTCTCCTCAGCCTTAGACATGAGTAGGCAGGATTCTGGGCCCTGGGACTGATCAAGATTTCCTGGAAGGCGCAGCAGTCTCCCAGCTAGGAATCTCCCAGTTTGCTGGCACCTATTTAATCATTTTGACTCACTTAACTGGATGAGAACACTAGGGAGGCAGAAAGAGGGGTTGCCCACTGTTTGTTTGTTTTTAATACTTATTTGTTTGTTTGGCTGTGCTGGGTCTTAGTTGCGGTACATGGGTATTAGTTGTGGTACGTGGGATCTTCGATCTTCATTGTGGCATGTGGGATTTTTAGTTGTATCATGCAGACTCTTGGTTGCAACATGTGGGATCTAATTCCTGACCAGGGATTGAACCCAGGCCCCCCTGCATTTGGAAGCAGGAAGTCTTTGCCACTGGACCACCAGGAAAGTCCCAAGGAGCTTGCCCTCTGTTTTCTCACTCAGCCTTGCCTTCACCTCAGCAGAACATAAAACTGAAGATGACCCCATCTGAGACTGGGGGGAGAGTGGGCTAAGAACAGGAGCCAATTGCTCATCCCCTTGTAACAGGAGTTCGTGTTATCATTAGAGTAACTTTCACCCCACCCACCTATCTTGCAGGGTTATTGTGAGGATCAAATGAGAGAAGGAGTTGAAACTGTTTTGTAAAGTGCAGAGCATTATTCCACTGTAAAGGATTACTGCTTTACAATCAGTGCCTCTGCTGTTAAACAGCAGGGCACCCAGGAACTCATGTTTCCCTGTGGAGGAGCAGTAACTCTGTCCTCCAACTGCCCACCATGATCAGACTTTGAAGACAGGGGCCACGACCTCAGTCTGGCTTCCATGCGGGTTGCATGGATCATGTCAATACCCTCAATTAGAAGACCTTGTTATTATCTTTTAAAATGCCTTTGGTAAATACATGCTCCCTTTCACATACGCTTTTCCAGTCACACCACTACCGACATTTGACCAGATTATTCTTTGTTGTGGGAACTGTCCTGTACATTCTAGAATGTTTAGCGGCATCCCTGGTTAGCAGCTTTACCTACCAGTTGCCTCTAGCACTCCCTTCCCCTAGTTCCAACCAAAAACATCTCCAGTCACTGCCAAACATCCCCTGGGGGGCAGAATCATCCACAGTTCACATCACTACTTTAATAAAACAGTTCAGCGAGGTCGGGATTTTTTAGCTCATTTTTTAGGGATATCAAAATCCAGATCAGGGAAGTTGAGTTACTTGCCATGAGTCACATCACTAATGTCACCTCCAAGGCAGGTGGGTGCTCTCCACCCCTACCCAGTCACTGACATAAATTAGTCATTCAGCAAATATTTGTCAAACATCTATTATGTGCCAGGCAGTGTTCTATTTGTTAAATAAATAGCACTGATACTTGGCATTGGGCAGGGTGGGAGGAAGAGAGGTGTAATAGGCAGATAGCTGTATTAGCATCCTGGGAAATTCCCTGGTGGTCCAATGATTAGGACTTGGTGCTTTTGCTGCCTGGGGGTTGGATTTGATCCCTGATTGGGAAACTGTAAAAAAGTAAAAGTGTTAGTTACTCAGTCGCGTCTGACTCTTTGCAACTCTTTGCAACCCAACCCCATGGACTGAAGCCCGCCAAGCTCCTCTGTCCCTGAAATTCTCCAGGCAAGAATACTAAAGTGGATAACCATTCCTTTCTCCAGGGATCTTCCCGACCCAGGGATGGAACCCGGGTCTCCTGCATCGCAGGTGGATTCTTTACCGTCTGGCCACCAGGCCACCGTCTGGCCAAGTGATTGGGAAACTAAGGTCCCTCAAGCCTCATGGCATGGCCAAAAAAAAAAAAAAAGTTTCCTATTGCTGTTGTTAACAACTTAGCACAAACTTAGTGGTTTACCTTAAGTTATGGAGCTCAGAAGTCCAAATTCAGCTTCATGGTCTAAAGTCAAGACATCCTCAGACCTATGTTCTTTCTAGAAGCTCTAGGGGAGAATCCATTCCCTTGCCTTTTCCAGCTTCTAGAGGCCACCTGCATTCCTTGACTTGTGCCCTTTCTTCCTTCTGGGCCAGCAGTGCAGCATCTTCTCTCCTTCCTAACCTCTGCTTCCATCCTTACATCTTCTCCTTCTGATGCTGATCTTCCTGCCTCCTCTTAGTAAGACCCTTAGGATTACATAGACTCTCCCTGGATATCCAAGATCATCTTCTCCATCTCAGGATCATTAACTTAATCACATCTGTGAAGTTTGTCTGCCACATAAGGTGACATTCACCATCCAGGGGATGAGAACATGGACATCTTTGGGGCCCACAACAGTCTGCCCTCTGGCTCTGAAAGATTCATGTCCACATGCAAAATACATCCATCCATCTGAAGGGCCCCCAAAGTCTCAACCCATTATAGTGCCAGCTTAAGTCCAAAATATCTTCTAAGTATCATCTTCTCAAAACTCTCAGATCTCATCATTTACATCTAAATTGTGTAGGAGTGAGACTATGAGTGTTACTTTTCTTAGAACAAAATTTCTCTCCCTCTGTGAACTTGTAAACTAGAAAATGAATTATCTGCTCCAAAATACAGTGGTGGTTCAGGCACAGTATTGCAATTACAGATGTTCTCATTACAACAGACAGAAAATTAAAGGGAAACAAACAAACAAAAGTCACCAAACCCAAGCAGTTTTGAAATCCAACTGGGCAAACTCCATTAGGTTTCAAGGCATGGGAATAATTCTCTGTGGCCCAGGTTTCCACCCTCTGGGCCCATGGCTCCACCCTGAGAGTCCTTCTTCCTCTTCCATGAAGGGTAGCGTGTGTTTGCAGCTACACAATTTTATCATCCTGTTTCCTGCCTGTAGAATTTTGGGAGTCTGACAGCTTTCTTTTATTTTGTCCTTTCTCCCTCTCATTCAGTCCAAGCTGGCAGTGTTTCTGCTGGTATGACATTCTCAAAAACCACATGAATTTCCTATGTATGTCTCTAGGATTCACTCCTAGAGAGTGAACAAGAGACTTGGCCACAGATCTTTCCTGGATAATCCTATCTCTATTCCTGGCTTCCACTGAGCTGTCTAAGGGGACTCATGAGTCACATGTCTCATCTCTTCAAAGAACCCTCAGTTTTATTGAATACTCTATACTGTGGATCCTTCTGAGGTTTTAGCCAAAGGTTGTCCAGCCACACCCTTCATTTCTCCTCCAGAGCATGCTTTTCTAACAGTGCTGTGCTCAGTCAGGTCCAACTGTTGGCAGCCCCATTGACTGTAGCCCACCAGGCTCCTCTGCCCATGGAGATTTTCCAGGCAAAAATACTGGAGTGGGTTGCTATGCCCTTCTCCAGGGGAATCTTTCCAACCCAGGGATTGAACCCAGGTCTCCCGCAGTGCAGATGGATTCTTTACCATCTGAGCCACAGGCACTTATATCCAGGACTTTCTAACAGTGAATTTCCTAATTTTAGCATCTTTTGTGATCTGGATAGGCTGAGAGCTCCCCAAATCATCAAATCCCAGTTCCTTTTGACTTAACAGTTCTTTTCTCAGTCTGTCCCTTTCCTCTAGCATTTTACTGTAAGCGGCAAGAAGAGACCAGACTGTATCTTTAACTCTTAGCTTGGAACTCTCTTCGCCTAAATATTCAAGTGTATCATTTAAAGTTCCACATGCCACATGACTATAGGACACAGTTTGGCTAAGATTCTGCTGCCACATAACAAGATTTTCTGCCCTTTAGTTCCCAATAACATATTGCTTATTTCCTGAACCCTCACCAGCAACATCTTTGATGTCCATATTTCCATCATCAGGCTTTTTAGGATGATTTCTCTAAGATGATCAAAGTTTTCTATATGGTCTCCCTTCATGAGCCCTCACAAATTTGCTGGGTCCAGGGATCAGGACTTCAACGGCTTTAGGGAGTCATTAGCCAGCCTGTACTATGCTGTGCATAGTTGCTCAGTCTTGCCCAACTTTTTGCCTCCGCATGGACTGTAGCCCGCCAGGCTCCTCTGTCCATGGGATTCTGCAGGCAAGAATGCTGGAGGGGGCAGCCTATTCCTTCTCCAGGGGATCTTCCCGACCCAGGAATCAGACTGGGGTCTCCTGCATTGCAGGTGGATTCTTTACCAGCTGAGCCACCAGGGAAGCCCCATCGTTCAGCCTACCACACAGCTCTTCACTTTACGGTCAGCCGTAAACCTGACTGTTTCTCATGGTCTCACATCTATGTTACTTACATCAAAGGCTACAGGGAGAGCACAGCTGGACTGACAAAACACACCAGTCTCCCCAGACAGTCCAGGGTACACTTTTGTCCCAGTGTAAAGGCAGGAGTACCCTTATTCTGTTTCCAAATTATCCTGGCTTCAGGGATCAATTTTCTGATCACCGTAAGTATAGATCTTAATGCTTGGTCTCAAGATTGTAAATCCACAGTCTCACGGAGATGAAACACATACAAAAAAAATCAAGCCACTAAAGTGTCTGTCTACAATGCGGGAGACCCGGGTTCGATCCCTGGGCTGGAAAGATCCCCTGGAGAAGGAAATGGCAACCCACTCCAGGACTATTGCCTGGAAAATCCCATGGACGGAGGAGCCTGGTTAGGCTACAGTCCATGGGGTGGCAAAGAGTCGGACATGACTGAGCGACTTCACTATTCACTATAGTTGAGAACTAAATGTTACAATGTTTATAGGTGCATCTAAACATCCTTCAGTGTACAGGGCAGCCCCCCACAACCATCTGCCAGATATTTTACCACCTGGAATATCAGGATCATTTGGAGACCTTTGGGATTTCATAGTCAAGGTGTGGTCCCTGGACCAGCAGCATCAGCATCACCTTGTTAGAAATGCAAGTTCTCAGGCCCCATCCAGACCCACTGAATCAGAAGCTCAGGGGATGGGACTCTGCAATCTGTTTTAACAAACCCCCACGTCAAAATTGTTACACACACAGTTTAGTGGCATCCTCAGTGTGTGAAACCACAATTAGTACTATAAATGTTGCTCAGTCCAGAAGGGAGTTGCTCGTTGCCCCTTTATTTTCTCATCTTCAAAGTGAGGATGACACATGGGTTGAGACGGTTTTAGTAAATGTTAGTTTGATGGAAATAGTTCTTTGATTCCTGTGATCTATTTTCAAAGGCGTTTTTCCTCAAAGGAACATATTTCATTTTTTTCCTTCTCTTCTGGACTTTGGCAGGAGCTAAGAAAAAGCCTGGAACTTAGTGTCAATCTACAAAGGAAAGACAAGGATGGTTCCAGTGATGAGTATGACTCTATTGAAGAAGATGTACTCCCTGAGCCGGAGCCCGAGGAGCAGGTGCTGGTGGGCTGTCCCAGAGATGATTCGCCTCTTTCTGGAAGGGATTCAGTGCAGAAAGATGCTCCCGAGGACCAGGAGACAGAAGAACGCCCTCCCCAGGGCCCAGACACCCTCATAGTGCTGGAATTTAACCCGACTTCCAAAAGTAAGCTCTGTCTTACGCGGCATTTCTTTGCCTTTGATGTCTCTAAGAGTAGGGCTTAAATTTCCAGCGGCACTTTGATTTTCAGCTTTGCGTAGACTGTCTCACAGCCCAGGGTGTATATCAGTTCAGGTCTCTGCTGATTGCCAAAGGTGAAGGCTCCCAAAAGCTTACAAATGACCCTGAAATTCCAGATGGTAAAGTCTGGCAGATAGTTGTAGGGGGCTGTCCTGCGCATTGTAGGATGTTTATCAGCATCTACACACCAACTGGCTGATGAAACTGACTTAAGCGAAAGGGACTATTTATTGACTTGGATAACTGAGGAGTCCAGGACTGTGTTGTTATTCAGTTGCTAAACTGTGTCTGACTCTTTGCCACCCCGTGAATTGTAGCATGCCAGGCACCTCTATCTTCCGCTATCTCCCGAAGTTTGCTCAAATTCATGTCCATTGAGCTGGTGATGGGATCTAACCGTCTCATCCTCTGTTACTCCCTTCTCCTCCTACTCTTAATCTTTCCCAGCATCAGGGTCTTTTCCAAAGAGTCGGTTCTTTGCATCAGGTGGTCAAAGTATTGGTGCTTCAACTTCGGCATCAGTCCTTCCAGTGAGTATTGTGAGTTTATTTCCAGGACTATAGCAGGACTCATATCTCTTCCCCTCCTCCCTCCTCCCCTCCCTTCTTCCTCTTATCTCTGCCTTCTTTCATCTTGGTACCATCCTTACATGGGTTCTCCACATATAGACACAGAATTGAGACACTGGCTTCGCAACTTGATCAGAAAGTGGATTTTTCTTCCTAAAAGTTCTAGAAAATCCCCAGGCTTGGCTCTTGAACCCATATGGGGTGGCATCTCTGAACCAGTCACTGTGACTCTGATTGGCCATGTCCAGCCAACAGGACTGAGGGTATGATTATCACCACCCAGACCACATGGACAGAAATAGGAGTTTCCAAAGGAAAAAAATCAAAGAACATCTGAAGGAGAAGGAACACAGATGGGCACCCATGGCCGTGGCCCACTAGAGAAGGCTTTTCAGGAAAGACCCTAGAAGGGACATCCCTGGCAGCCCAGCGATCAAGACTTCACCTTCTAGTGCCGGGGTTGTGAGTTTGATCCTCGGTCGGGGAGCTAAGACGCAACATGCCTTGCAGCAAAAAACAAACAAAGATAAAACAGAAGCAGTATTGTAACAACTTCAACAAAGACTTTAAAAATGGTCCACATGAAAAAAAAATCTTAAAAAAAAAAAACCCTAGAAGGTAAAGTCAGCAAAACAGTTGGTGGGTTTGGCAGGGAGGGGCCCATCTACAATAGTCCTCGTCTCTGATCCCCAGCTGGCATGGCCTCTGCTTCCTCCTCCCTCTCCATTCTGAGCTCATTTTTCCCAAAACTGGGTGAACCAAAGAAAAAAAATAAGGGCATGTTTGAAGTCAGGCAGTGAGAGCACTGTTCTGCTCAGGATGCTATAACAAAGTACACAGACCAGAGGTGGCTTCAACAGTCACAGTTACATATTTTTTCATAGTTTTGGAGGCTTGTAGTCCAAGATTAGGGTGTCGGCAAACTTGGTGTCTTCTGTGACTTGTATCCTTGGATTGCAGATGGCCACTTTCTCCCTGTGTCCTTACCTGGACTTCCTCTGTGTGTTCCTGTGTCTTTTTTTTTTTTCCTATGACCTTATCTTATTTATTTATTTTTATTTGGCTGTACTGGGTCTTCACTGGAGCATGCAATATCTTTAGTTGCGCCATGCAAACTCTTAGTTGCCACATGTAGACTCTAGTTCCCTGACCAGGGATCGAACCTGGGCCCCCTGCATTGGAAGCACTGAATCCTAACCACTGGATCACCAGGGAAGTTCCCTGTTCTTGAGTCCTATCTCCTTTTCTTATAAGGACACCCGTCATGTTGGATTAGCCCCTACTCTAAAGGCCTCATTTTATTAATACCTTAACTAGCTCTCTAGAGATGCTGTCTCCAAACACAGTCACATTCTGAGTTGCTGGGGATTAGGACTTGACCATATGAGTCTTGGGGGGTACATAATAACAGGCAGATCTGGAAAATCTACACCCCATGGTTGAGGTCTGCAGACAGGAGAACATTTGTCCCTTGGACACGCTCTCTCCTCCTTGCTGGGCTGTTCCCTCCACAGACATCACTACCTTTTCTTTCCTGTCCACTCTGACCCATGAAACCCATCTCCTTGTTTTTCCTAGAGGCTGCTTCCTCCAGGAAGCCTTCTTAACACTCCCAGCCCAGCCAGCTAGGTTGCTGCCTCCTCCGCTCCTGTAGCATCATCTGGCCCTGGTCTCCCTGCCCCCAGTTGCCTTTCTTCCCCTCTGGCCTGTGAGCTCCATCACCAGGGTACAGTCCAGCTCTTCCCCTCCATTGCATCCCCAGCATGCAGCCCTCACCTGGCACATTCAAGTCAGTCAGGGATCTTTGTCAAGTAAAGCAAGGACTTATGCCCCCTCCGCCCACCCCTGGCCCATCCCACCTGCTGGGTGGCTCAGACAGTAAAGAATCTGCCTGCAATGCAGGAGACCTGGGTTCAATCTCTGTGTCAGGAAGTTCCCTTGGAGGAGGAAATGGAAACCCACTCCACTTCTGGCCTGGAGAAATCCATGGACAGAAGAGCCTGGTGGGCTACAGTCCATGGGGTCTCAAAGAGTCAGACACAACTGAGCAACTGACACTTTCATGCCGCCCTGCTAAAGCATCTGGTGATCAGGGGAGTGTTGATGCACTTCTGAGTGAGACCCACTGGGGCTGCATCCTTGCTGTGGCTGTATTTCCTCCAAGGGGACAGAAGGAGAGAAAGGCTGTGAAGAGATTGACTGGGCCTCTGTCCTGGAAGTGGGGAATGTGGTGTGGGCATGACATTCACTTCCAGATGTGAAAGACCAGGTCATTGAAGGAGAGCAGTTGAACCCCAGGCAGTTTAAGAGTCATTGTTGTTTAGTCCCTAAGTCATGCCTGACTCTGCTACCCCATGGACTGTAGCCACCACCCACTCTCCTCTGTCCCTGGGATTTCCCAGCAAGAATACTGGAGTGGGTGGCCATTCCCTTCTCCAGGGGATCTTCCCGTCCCAGGGATCAAACCTGGGTCTTCTGCCTTGCAGGTCGATTCTTTTACTGCTGAGCCACTGGGGAAGCCCTTAAGAGTGATACTTTCCCATAAGCGGAAAGAGAGAACTTCACTTTTTTGCCATTTTACATTTTTTAACAGATTGCTTGGCAGGCCCCACAGTGATCGTGGTGATGTCTGCTGGGGGTGGAGGGCAGGGCACATGCCCCCTACTGCCACCCTCAGCCACTACTTTCATCTGCAGCTTCTTAGCTTCAGCAGGGGACAGGCTCCCACAGAGGGGAGCAGGCAGGAGGCCTGTTACAAGTTCCCCCCAGACTCTAGCATAGGATTGGAGTTCTGAGCCACTCCTGAGCATTTACTCAAGAGCAGTCAGCAGTAACCGGAAAAGATGTGCCTGGTTCTGGGCTGGTCCTCATTCATCTACTGGGCATGTATGATGGCCCAGGTACTATGCCAGGACAGGACGAGCCCAGTCGTTCTCCATCACGTAATCCTAGCAGAGAAAGCAGACAATAAGCTTGCGTGCATGCTTAGTTGCTTAGTCATGTCTGACTCTTAGCAACCCCATGGACTATAGCTCACTGGGCTCCTCTATCCATGGGGATTCTCCAGGCAAGAATATCAGAGTGGGTTGCCATGCCCTCCTCTAGGAGATCTTCCTGACCTAGGGATCAAACCTACGTCTCTTACATCTCCTGCATTAGCAGGCGGGTTCTTTATCGCTAGTACCATCTGGGAACCCTGACAATAGGCACATAACCAGATAAATAGTAACAATTGCCAACACTGAGTTGTTACTGATATGAGCCAACCACTGTTCCAAGGGCTTTACATATAGTCCCTCATTCAATCCTCCCCACAAACCCAAGGAAAGTCTTGTCATTGCACTTGTTTTGCCGATGGGGAGAATGAAGCACAGAGATGTCAAATAACTCATCCAAGGTCACACAGCCAGGAAGGAGGAGAGCAGAAGTGAATCTGCAGCAGTTTGAGCCCGGAGCCTGTTCTGTTAACCTTCCAGTTCAGTTCAGTTCAGTTCAGTTGCTCAGTCGTGTCCGACTCTTTGAGACCCCATGGACTGCAGCACAACAGGCTTCCCTGTCCCTCACCAACTCCTGGAGCTTGTTCAAATTCAGGTCCATCAAGTCAGTGATGCCATCCAACCATCTCATCCTCTGTCATCCCTTTCTCCTCCTGCCCAAGGCTAAATAAATAAACCAGGTGAGATTACAAAGTAATGACTGGGCTTTGAGAATCCAGTAAGTAACCCCAGGCCCCTCTGTTTCCCCTTCTAAGTTGTGAAACAAATGAGAGATAGCCATGGGGTAGATGGGGGAGCAAATGATCACCTTTCCAACTGATAGGATTGGTGGCTAGGCAGTACTGCCCCTCCGTTAGACAAACCCCTGGCCCCGGAAGCCAGTGGCATCTGGAAGGGGACCATGTGACCTGAGGGCAACCCCTGCCCCCCTGCCCTGCCCAGAGGGGAGGACTGAGCCCCGATGGCTTCCGGCCCCCACTCTCTCCCATCCTAGTCATCCTCCTGGTGAGCAAGGAGCAGTGAGTGAGAGGCACAGAGAAAGGCAGAAGTTATTTTTCCAGTAACTGGAAAGGGGAGAGTTGGGTCAGGGTCAGCTTAGAAATTCAGGGAGGAAGAAAGAATGGTACACCGATGGTCTTGAAAGTTGTGAATGTTATAAAACAGGACACTGGCTGGGGAATCAGGGTCAGAGAAGGATGCTGGTAGCTGGAATGGTGAGAACAGCCTTCTCAGAGGAGGTGATGTTTAAATCAGGAATGAGGAGAAGGGGGCAGCCATGGGAACAACATTCCAGGTCCAGGGAACAGCAAGCATTAAAGGGTTTGAACAGGGAAAGAGCTTGGTGTACCCGAGGACAGAGAAAGGGCCAGTGTGGCTGGAGCTGAGTGAGCCTGGGAAAGGAGGGAGGGGCAGGCGGAAACTTGGTGCAAAACGAGTGTCCCAGCCTCCTTTCCATGAAGACATGAGGGTTCCAGGGTTGCACCAAGAGACTGGGTCCTTTGGTGCCCTAGGAAATAGCCTTGTATAGCCTTCTGATGGCCAAGGTAGACCTCCGCAACTGCTGGAGGCCATCTTATGGAGAAGAGGGAGCCGGTAGAAAGGCAATAAAGTGGTTAAGCAAGTGTGCAGTTGCTCGGTTAAGTTGCTTTAAGTTGCTCAGTTGTGTTCGAATCTGCGATCTCATGGACTGTAGCCCGCCAGGCTCCTCTGTCCATGGGATTTCAAACGCAAGAATACTGGAGTGGGTAGCCATTCCCTTCCCCAGGGGATCTTCCCAACCTAGGGATCAAACCAGGGTCTCCTGCATTGCAGGCAGATTCTTTACCATCTGAGCCACCAGGGAAGCCAAGAGTGGTTAAGGGGAGGGCTCAAACCCTGATTCCATCACTTCCCAGCTCTATGACCTTGGAAAAATGACTTGAACCTCAGTGCCTTAGTCTGCAATAGTATGTATCAGTTTTCAACAGCTGCTGTAGCAAATGAGCAAAATGATGCAAATTTATTATCTTATAGTTCTGTGGGTTGTAAGTGTGATGAGCTAAAATCACAGTGTCAACAGGAGGCTCCAGGGGAGAACCTGTTTCCTTGCCTTTTCCAGCTTCTAGAGGCTGCCGCACACCTTGGCTCCTGGCTCCTTCCTCCACCTCCAAAGCTAGCAGCATTACCTCTCTGTGGCTTTCTTCTGTAGTCACATGTCCCTTTGACCCTCCTCATCAGCAGCCCTTTTCCACTTGTGTGTGTTTTATTGTGGTAAAATATACATGCTGCTGCTGCTGCTAAGTCACTTCAGTCGTGTCCGACTCTGTGTGACCCCATAGACAGCAGCCCACCAGGCTCCCCCGTCCCGGGGATTTTCCAGGCAAGAACACTGGAGTGGGTTGCCATTTCCTTCTCCAATGCATGAAAGTGAAAAGTGAAAGTGAAGTTGATCAGTCGTGTCTGACTCTTCGTGACCCCATGGACTGCAGCCTACCAGGCTCCCCTGTCCATGGAATTTTCCAGGCAAGAGTACTGGAGTGGGGTGCCATTGCCTTCTCCAAAATATACATAACATTCCTTTATTATTGTAACATTCTGTATATAATATTGTAACATTCTACACATAACATTTCTATTCTTTTACCTTCTTCACCATTAAAAAAATTTATTCACTTGCTTTTGGCTGCACTGAATCTTCGTTGCTGCCTTCGGAGGCAACTCTCTAGTTGCGGCGGCTTCTCTTTTTGGGGCCCACGGGCTTAGTTGCCCTGTGGCATGTGGAATCTTCCCGGACCAGGTACTGAACCCATGTCCCCTGCTCCCTTCTTCACTGTTTTTTAGAGCATAAATTGGTGTCATGAAGGAGACTCACACTATATGTAACCATCACCACTGTCTTTCACCAGAAGTTTTTTCACCATCCCAAGCTGAAACTTCGTCCCTCTTCCACTTTTAAGTGAAGTGAGTGAAAGTTGCTCAGTCATGTCCGACTCTTTGTGACCCCATGGACTATACAGTCCATGGAATTCTCCAGGCCAGAATGCTGGAGTGGGTAGCCTTTTCCTTCTCCAGGGGATCTTCCCAACCCAGGGATCGAACCCAAGTCTCCTACATTGCAGGCGGATTCTTTACCATCTGAGCCACAAGGGAAACCCACTTTTAAGGACCCGTGTAATTACATTGGGTCCAGCAGGATAATCCAAGATAACCTCCCTAGTTTAAGGTCAGCTGACTAGCACAGTTAGTTCCCCTTTGCTTTGTTGCCTAACACATTCACAGCTTCCGGGAATTAGGATGTGGCCAGTTTTGAGGTCCATTATTCTGCCTACCCTCTACTCACTAGGATGGCTGGCCGGGGAAATACACGAGAAAGCGTGTGCCAAGGGCCTGACCCAGTGCCGGGTCATCTGGAGGAGAACTGAATATATGCTAGCTGTCATTCTTAGCATCAGCAGCATATTTTCAGCACTTGGGCAGTCAGTCTCCATTTGAGCATTGGCCCTTCTCCTTTCTTCGTCTTGTCTCATTGGACATGGTAGGTTCTGGCTCACACACACACAGGTCCGCCCTGGGGCCCAGGGTGTCAGGACAGCCAGGGACCAGCCACTTTAGAAAGTGTAAAGAAACATATGCCCTTCACAAAGGCAGGTGGGGAATGGCAGAGAAGTTAGTGCAAATCAGACAGACCTCACCCACGTCCCCATTATCTACCCTGAGCTGCCAAGAATCCCACAGGGCCCTTGATTCTGGGGCTTCACTCCTTTGGGCCATCACAGACCCCAGGATTTTCTCGGAATTTCAGCAGAAACTTCCCGAGGCTTTCTGCCTTCCCAGGCTGGGGGTTCCCCAGCCTGGGAACTACACTCTTCTCCCTGATTTTTCTCTTTGGTCCATTTAGCCACCTGCCTCGCTGCCCACAGGACTGCTTTCCTGCTTTCCCAAGCATGTCCTCTCATGTTCTTCTTTGTTTAATGTTTATTTATTTGGCTGTGCTGGGTCTTAGCTGCAGCACTCAGGATCTTTGCTCTTCGTTATGGCTTGTGAACGCTTAGTTGCGGCATGTGAAATCTAGTTTCCTGGCTGAGGATTGAACCCGGGTCCCCTGCATTGACAGCGTGGAGTCCTAGCCACCAGGCCACCAGGAAAGTCCCTGTCTTCTCATGTTCTTAAACCTTTGCTGGTTCTAAAGCCCTGGAACCACTGTCCCCAAACTTGCGTGCGTGTGTACATGTTCAGTCACTCAGTCATGTTTGCGATGCCAGGGACTGTAGCCTACCAGGTTCCTCTGTCCACGAAGTTCTCCAGGCAAAAATACTGGAGTGGGTTGCCATTCCCTTCTCCAGGGGATCTTCCGCATCCAGGGATTGAACCCGAGTCTCTTGCATCCCCTGCATTGGCAGGCGGGTTCTTTACCATGGCACCACCTGGGAAGCCCCCTCCCCAAACCTGAGTCATGTTCAAACCTCATAGTTCTTTTGCCAAATTCACAGCCCACTCGTACTATTTATTTTTTTAGCTGTTATTTAAACCAGCAAACTTATTTTGTATGTGCATTATTCACACCTCTGATTCCAAACTAGCATGGTGCCAGAGCAGGGGTTCCATTAATATTTGTTGAATGAATAAGTGAACAGACAAATAAACAGATGCCTGAGCAGACTGTGCATCTCTGCTTGCACTCCGTGTTTGACATATAAACAATTGTGTTTTTACAGGTAATAAAAAGGAAAGGAATTTGTCTGCTAAGCGGAAGGACAACGCTGAGGTCTTCATTCCCAGCAAACCTGAGCCACACCTGAGTCCCCAGCCCCCGACCATGTTCCCGGATCAAGACAGGGCGTGCTCAAGTAAGAGTTCTGGGGTCCATGATCAGGCTTGGCACTGGGCTTGCATCACTCTCACTGGGGTCCCATGAAGGAGGAGTCCTTGCTTCGTCACCCTCCTTCCCCAGGCCTGAGCTGATCTTTAGCCAATGTATCATTAGTCAGGGTCTCTAGAGAAGGACTTCCCTGGTGGTCCGGTGGTTAAGACTTTGCCTTCCAAGGCAGGGAGTGCAGGTTCTATTCCTGGTCTGGGAACTAAGATCCTATATGCCTCGTGGCCCCCCAAAAATCAAAACACGCAACAGAAGCAATATCGTAGCAAATTCAATACAGACTTTAAAAATGGTCCACATTAAAAAAGAAAAAGAAAAACTTTGAAAAAGAAAAACTCTCCAGAGAAACTAAACCAATAGGATGTATATATTTATAGGGAGAAATTTATGTTTTTCCTTTTTAGAATTTGTTAATTTATGTTATTATTTTTGGTTGTGCTGGGGCTTTGTTGCTGTGTGCGGGCTTTCTCTAGTTGTGGCAAGCCGGGACTACTTGACTGAATAGCTGGACTCTGCGTGGCTCAGTCGAGTGGACTCATAAAATTAATGGCCATAGTTACTTTCTGGGTCATAGCTAAGATGTGGTTATGATTGAAAGTTTGTTTTATTTTTCTTTTTACTTTTAAATGAATTTTCTTACTTTATATGGATAACAATGTGTGCAGATGATACTATATTCTAAAGGTTCAAAGGAGTTTATGGTGAAAGAGTCATCTGATACCCTTTTAATGAAATCAGGGTGTCTAACGATTGAGCACTTGCCTTGAGCCAGCTGCCACTGTAAGCAATTATTATATTTACAATATGTTTACTTATAATGTACTTATATACATTATATAGTTTATATACGTGTGCGTGCATGCTAAGTCACTTCAGTCGTGTCCAACTCTTTGCGACTCCATGGACTATAGCCTACCAGGCTCCTCTGTCCATGGAATTCTCCAGGCAAGAATACTGGTGGGTTGCCATGCCCTCCTCCAGGGGTTCTTCCCCACCCAGGCATCTCCAGCATTGGCAGGCGGGTTCTTTACCACTAGCCACCCCAAGGCCTGGACCAGTGCACTCCAAGCTTGAAGCTCTTTTCCAAGCAGCTCAGGCAGATGGTAGGAGGCAGAAGAAGGGGCCACAGTCCTTCCACTTTACTGAGCACTTGCTCCCTGCTGTGTGAATATTGTCTTGGTTTAGATTCCCCAGAACCAGACTCTGAGATAAGGATTCCAGAACAAGTCGTCGAATTGGAAGGTAGTTCCTGGAAGAGGGCTGGAAAGGGAAGGAGCCAAAACTGGCTTCATCACCAAGCAAGGTCACTGGGCAAGTGCAGCACCACTTGGCTGGGTGGAGGAGGGCGGGGGGGCAGTGCTGAGCAGAAGCCTGCTCCCCACCCTGGGGTGGATGAGGGACCTTCCTTTCAGTCCTGGGTGTGAGCTGTGTTGACCCTTGAGAGCTCTGGCTCTGGGGGTCACGGTTGGAGGTCTGGCCAGGGGACTGTGAGCAGGGGGCACCCAGGCGTTCGGTGATTAACCCTTATCAAACCCCACCCAACTGGGAGAAAGCACTATACTAATACAAGACAAGATGTTTTATCTTTTTTTTTTTTTTTAATTTTCTTACTTTTATTTTTGGCTGCACTGGATCTTCATTGCTGTGCAGGCTAGTTGCGGGGCACAGGCTTCTCACTGAGGTGGGTTTTCTCCTTGCTAAGCACAGGCTCTAGGGCTCGAAGGCTGCAGTAGTTGTGGTTCTCGGGCTTAGTTGCTCTGCAGCATGTGGAATCTTCCCAGACCAGGAATCAAACCCGTGTCCCCTGCATTGGCTGGCAGATTCTTAACCACCGGACCACCAGGGAAGTCCAAGACAAGGTATTTTAGATAGCAAGTGATAAAAAGGGTGGACTGAAGGGAAAGCATCTACATCAATCCATGTAAATGAACTTCCAAAGGTGGTGTGATCACGGGCGCAGCCGGACCCAGTGATTAAAATATGTCAGCAGTCTGCTTCTCCCCACCTCCCGGCTCAGCTTTCTCCTTTTTGCCCTTCATTCTCAGAAAAGCTCTTAGACGTGGTGAGAGGGCCACCAGCAGCTCTGGGCCGACAGCCCACCAGCCCAGCAACCCTGGCAGAAAATAGACCTGGCAGACTCTGCAGCCTGACCACCTGGTACAAATCCTGCCCTTCTGCCTACCAGCTCTGTGACCTTGGGCAGGTTACTTAACCTCTCTGGGCCTCCTTCGCCCATCTCTCAGATGGAGCTAAGAATAGCACTCTGGGGCGTCCCTGGGGGCTCAGTGGTAAAGAATCTGCCTGCCAGTGCCGGAGATACGGGTTGAACCCTTAATCGGGAAGATTTCATATGCCTCGGAGCAACTAATCTCCACAACAAGAGAAGCCACCGCAATGAGCAGCCTGGGCACCACACTTAGAGAGGAGCCCACGCTCATGGCAACTAGAGAAAACCCCATGCAGCAATAAAGACCCAGCTCAGCCTGAATAAGTAAATAATTTTTTTTTTTTAAAAAAGAAGAGCACTCTGCCCTGAGGGTCACCATAAAGATTAAAAGGCTGGATGGGTAGTCAGCTTAGAGGAGCACCCGGCTCAAAGCAAGCCCTTGTTGAAGGTCAGCTGGTGGAGAGTGTAACGATTCCTGGGCCATCGTTCCTTCTACACCCAGGCTGGCTCCACTGACTGCTGCTCAACTCGACAGGACTCCAGTCTGTACTGCTGGCATTCACTCCACGTGAAAAGTTAATAACGGCTTTTAAATTTCTCCAGAACAAGGTGGGAAATGAAGCCAAAGGTAGTGTGCCTGGTGTAGGAACCTTCCAGAGGCCCTGATAGGTGGGAGCAGCCTGGTGGTGGTCAAGCACCCATCCTGGTTGCCTACTGGGCTCACTGGGACCTCCCTCCTTCATGTGCGGGCTGCGATCACTAGATATTTACATTTCTGGGTAACACAGTGAAGAGTCAGCACTTATAAACCCCCTGAATCAGCTCCCAGGCTGTGTTTTGTACCACATGTGTTAATCTTACATTTAATCACCCAAACAACCCTGTGTAGTAGGTACTACTATAATCAATACTATTATACAGAGGAAACCCAGGCACGGAGAGGTTAAGGAATCTTAAAAACCTGGCTGCCGAGTTTCTGTCCCTAATCACTCTATCGCATGGCCCCTCAGGTGCCAACTAAACCGCTGTTAGCTTGCAACACACCTACATCCGCCTAGTCCTAAACAATGACATACCTAAAATCCACTGGTTGGAGTCACTTGGTCTATTTTTTCTAAAATTCAGTAATATAAATGTAATATAAATATATAACAGTATTTTTAAAATATTTATTTACTTATTTATTAGGCTGCCTTATTAGTTGTGGCGTGCAGGCTTAATTCCCCGCAGCATATGGGATCTTAGTTCCCTAACCAGGGCTTGACCCTATGTCCCCTGCATTGGAAGGTGGATTCTCAAGGTGACCACCCGGGAAGTCCCCTAACTGTTATTATTTTTAAAGTTAAATCATGTATCAAGTAAAGTCATTTTGGATACTGTATTAGTTTCCTAGGCTGTTGTGACAAAGTACCAAGATCTAATTGATTTAAGCAACAGACAGTTATTATCCCATTTCTGGAGGTTGGGAAGTCCAAAATCAAGGTGTCAGCAGGACCATGTTCCTTCTGAAAGCACTAGGGATGAATCTGCTCCTGGCTTCTCTCTACCTTCTGATAGTTCCTTGCTTTGTGACAACATAACTCCAGCGTTCACCTGTGTACACATCTGTCTCTGGGTTCAAGTTTACTCTTCTTTTATAAGGACAGCAGTCATGTTCAATTGAGGCCCACCCTAACGACCTCATCTTAACCTGGTCATCAGCAAAGACACTATTTCCAAATAAGGTGGCATCCACAGGTGCTAGGGGTTTGTTTTCAACAAGTCAACAGGTAACACATACCTTGATGTGTAGCATTTTGAGAAGTGGAGCTTCATTAATTATTTATAATCTGCCTTTCTCCAGGAAGTTCTGACATAACAAATTGGGTAGTGCAAGAAGATTTTAACAAATACGTAAGGAAATGAAGGTAAAGGGGAAGCAAGAGTAGGAACAATAAGATGATGCCCGGGGGTAAACAAATGAGTGCCTGAGGTGGGGTCACAGTCGTGACTGTGAGCTTCCTGGCCCCCATGGCAAAGAAGCGTGCCTTCGCACACACAGCGGGTCCATCTGATAACTATCGGATTACCAGCTGTCCCCAGTACGTGGTTCTTAGGTTGTCCCAGTGACTCCCTTAAAGAGGACTGAGGTGGTGGAATCCTCATTTTCAAAACAGATTTCGAGCTCAGCCTTTATCTGATAAAGGTGCATGCTCCTATAGAAGCCGAATTTGAAGAAAAGAAAGTTGAAAACCATTGTGTTGCACAACCCTCACACTGAAATGGGATGACATTGGAGCCACATGTCACACACGGATGAGGTTCCAAAGGTCAAGGAGGTACAGGTGCCAAATCTACCCTTGAAATCCCTCCAGCTGATGATCAAGTGTAGCATATATGCAGCTCTATCTAGAAACCCCCATAGAGACATATTGTCTTTCCTTAAGCCCAAGAGAGTTGTTGCTCCTCCAGGGTGGGGACGACCAAAGCTTCTTGGCTGAGCCCCAGATGAAGCAGTTGGATATGTTTAGAGCCTGGGTTGTAGGAAAAATGTGTTTCTAAGCACTGGCATTACGCTGAGGTCCCTGGGAGGTCCATGCCTCCAGAGGCACAGGACCTGGACTTGCTGCAAGGACAGAAGAATCAAACCCACTTACCCTCTTCCAGGAAAAATCTGTACTGCTCAGATGCTTTACTTTCTGTTTGTGGGGGGATGTCTTTTGTGAGGGGTATACAAAATCAGCCTTTTCATGTCTTCTGGTGAACTGAACCTTTTATCACCATGTATTGTCTCTTTTTTACTCTGAAAATGCTTTTGTCTTTAAGTCAACCAGCTTTCTTTTGGTTAGTGTTTACGTGGTGTATCTTCTTCTTTTTTTTTAATCTTCTATGTGGTGCATCTTTTTTCATCCTCTTATTTTCAAACTTTCTGCATCCTTACACTGGGGTTTATCTCTTGTAAACAACATGTAATTGGTTTTTATTTTTATCCTCTAACAATCTATGTGTTGTAATGGGCACATTTAGTCCATTTACATTTAATGTAATTGCTGATAGATTTGGTTTTAAATCTACCATCTTACTGTTTGTTTTTATTTGTTCCGCCTCTTTTATGTTCCTTTCCCTCTCCTTTCTTGCCCTATTCTGAACTGATGACTTTATATTATCCCTCTTTTTTCTTCTCTATTAGCTTGTTAGTTATACATTCTTTTATTATCCTTTAGTCATTACCAGAGATTGCAACATGCATTCTTGACTTATTAGTGTCTCCTTTAAATTAGCAAGTTTACTGCTTCTCATTCAGTGGAGACCTTACAAGTCTAACTCCATTTACCCCTCTCCAAAATTAAATGCTTATTGTCATGCATTTTAATTCTCTGTAAATATTAAACCTCACCAGACATCATCATTATTATTACTGTTGTTGTTACAATAGTCAACTGTAATTTGGATTTGCTCGTATTGCTGTGCCCTTCACTCCTGACTATTTCTGGGTCACCTTGACTCTCAGACTGTAGCCCCAAGTCTGTCACCAGCTCTGTGCAGCTCCTCAGCTTTGCAGCAGCTCTTAGGATCAGCAGCACCATGAGGGGAAGCACTCCCCAGGTGCTGAGTTCACCTCGCTGGGTTTCTCATTTCCTGCCCGTAACCCTTCAGAGTCTTATTCACTCCCCACGCCTTCAAACAGATTTCTCTTTATAAACAGAGTTTCATAATACTATTCGGTCCAGGTTTTCTGCTTGTGTTCCAGGGATGGGTTGATCTGGATTAGCTAGCTAGCTAGCCATTACCATAAGTGTAACCTATGGTCTGCACTCTTAAAAGAGTTATTTCTCTCCTTGTCCCTTTATCTGTGGCCAAAGTCATAAAATTGAATTTGTGTCAATTAAATGTACATATGAGGCAACTCCATGAGAGTTTAATTCCTCTCTATCACTATAATTATCCCTGCTTCTAATGAAAGGGCCTCATGTCTTGGACTACTTTGGTCTCGATCAAATAGCCTTCCAGGAAAGGACCTGTTGTCTTGTTGCGGGTGAGAGGACATTAGTCTTTAATGTAGAAAGTTTACTGTCCAAGGTGTCAGAGTGCTTTAGGGAAGTGATATATCTGAACCACTTTTCCCAGACAAGCTGCCAATGTAGAAATAAAGTAACACCCCTCAGCATGAGTGAATTAGAAGATCCTGACAGCCCTGCAGTTAGCATTGCTGTCAAGAAGACCCGCTGCAGAAAGACCATTCTGCCAAAGTCCAGCGTCCCATAACACGCGTCAGTGTTCACGATTAACAGCAAGGGTCAGAAATCCAAACCAGCTGAAGCAACAAGGGAAAATGTATTGCTCACAGATCTTGAAAAGTCTGGGACTATAGTTTGGCTTCAGGCATGGTGGGATCCAGGTGTTCAGATGATGCTATCACCAGGAAGGTGTTTCTTTATCACTTAGCTCTACTCTCCTCTAATCCAGTGCATCTCAGACTTGAACATGCATCAGAATTATTTGATAAATAAGCAAATTAACACCCCATTTTTGGACCCTGCCCCAGTTTCTAATTCAGTGCATCTAGGGTGGAACATAAGTGTTTTAATTCTTAGTAAGTTCTAGGTGATACTGATTTTACTGCTCCAGGGACCACACTTGGGGAACCACACCTACAGTCTCAGCATGGCCCAGAGACGGCCCCTGGTGGCGCCTCTTCCTAATAGTCCCGGCAGAGTCCAAGAACCAGCTCTCCTCTGAACTGATCTCTAAACTCCACAGTCAGGGAGAGGCACCTGTTTTCTTGTGGGCCCAGGTAGGGCCAGGAGTGGGGGTAGATGCAGTCGCCTCCAAACCATGTGGACTGAGAAGCTGGGGAAGAGGTGGTTCCCTGAAGGAAAACATGGATGCCATGAAGGTCACTGTCTCTGGAGCCTGAAAGCAACTGCTGCTCATTTCATATAAAAATTAACCACACAGGACATTTTGCTACAAATTCTTCAGAGGCCAGGTACGGAGCAAAGAACTGTAATATGCAAGAGGAAAGAGTAGAAGTTGCTTGGTCAGTAATGAGGAGATGGGGGCTGACACCTTCCTTGAACATCATTAAAAATCATGTGCATTCCTGAGCTCACAAAGAGACAGCAGCAGAAAGATGAGTGTTAAGGGCTGCAGAGAGCATCTGCCCCTAGAGGCCCCCAAACAAGCTTTAGAGATGAGATGAGCACAGGCTTTGACAAGCCAGGTGTATCAGCTATCTCCTGCTGCCTGACAATCCCCTCCATGCTGTAGTGGCTGCAAGCAACAATGCTTTTTATTATTGCTGCGGGTGGACTGGCTGGTTCCATAGCGAGCTAGCGGGCTGGATGATCTCACATGGTCTCACTCACAGTGTCTGGCAGGCCCCCTGGCCTGAGGACCTCAGCTGGGACAATCAATTTGTCTCTGCTCCATGTGGTCTCATTATCCAGCACCTGGGGGTCTCTAGGCAGCCAGAGAGGACACGCCTCAGCATGCAAGTGCTTTTTAAAGGATCTGCTCAGTCGTGACTGCGAAGGACCTGTTGGCCAAAGGAAGTCACCAGGCCAAGCCCAGCTAGAGAAATAGGCTCCAGCTACCTCTTGACGGGGGGCTTCCCAAGTGGTGCTCGTGGTAGAAAACCCGCCTGCCAGTGCAGGAGACCTAAGAGACCCAGGTTTGATCCCTGGGTCAGGAAGATCCCCTGGAGGAGGACATGGCAAGCCACTCCAGTGTTCTTGCCTGGAGAATCCCCGTGGACAGAGGAGCCTGGCGGGCTACAGTCCATGGGGTCGCAGAGTCGGACATGACTGAAGCAACTGAGCAAGCACTCACCTCTTGATGGAGGGTGTGCAGTGTCACAGCACGACGTGGCATGTTGCATGTGGGACTCACTTGTGGTCATTCGTCGCAGTCTCCTGGGCCATGGGAAGCAGCTCACTGGGTGAGGCCGTGTGTGCCTGCTCAGTGAGTCAGGTTAAAATGCACAGAGGCTCTGGAGCACTCAGATGTCAGCGGTCCTCCCAGCAGGCAGCCCCCATCCCCCTCCTGGTTGGATTTCAGAGGGAGTGTGGGCAGCTCAGGACAGAACGGGGCTGAGTCAGCCATTTCCCTAGACCTTTCACCACGCACATCACGCAGTTGCCAGGCTGAGGGGCATGTGACCACCACGGCGGAAACTGGAGGGCCAGTGCCCTGCCTCCAGGGGGCACCGCTCCCCACTGCATAGCTGCCATGTAGGCATGCCGGTGAGGGCTGTCAGATCACATGACTTTCCAAGAGAGGCCAGGAATCCCAATTTTCACGTGAATTTCCTCTTTTTTTAAAATTTATTTTAACTTAACATCTGTTTCCAATTACAAAAGTCACTCACCACAATCTGCAGGCTTGCCTCAGCCATTGGGCTTCGGGTCTATGAGCTCTATACTAGAGCTGTGTGATTCTCAGATGTAATGTTTGCCATTTCGTCGGATTCCGGGCTGACCTCAAAGGCCGCTTGCCTGTGGGAAGGGGCCATTTTGCTAAGACTCTGAATCACTGAATCACAGCCAGCGGGTGGGGAGAAGCTGCCTGGCTGGAGAGCCAGCCGGACAGCCCATGTCTCACGCCTTCTCTGTGACACGTGCGGCATTCACGGTAAATCTTCTCAGTTGATACGCTCTTTTGTTTCCAGAGATGAAAGCCAAGTTCTAGCGAAGCGAGGAGAAAGTGCAGTTCACAGAAGAGGGGTCGTTTTCAACCAGAAAAGAGCAGCTTTGGGATAAATTTAAATGTACCATTTGGCTTTCGCTGGTGGCACTGATCTATTGTGTGAATAAATCCACTGTTCTCCACAGCTGTGATGAGAATAAATCTATCCTCACATGGGGCTCAGGCCAGTGCAGAAACAGCTCACCCAAAGGAGCAAGGGGAACTTCCAACGAAGTCAAAAGGCAGCACCCTCGTGTGCAATGAGGAAATGCAGCCTCCACAGCCCGGCAGCGGGGGTGTGAATCAGGAGGACGCGGGCACTGTGTGCACATTTCTGGGCAGCCATGGGTGGGGAGGACTCTGGTAGTGGAGCTGCGGCATTGACCTTCACTGGAAGAAAGGCTGATTTAATTTTTAAAAGCATCTTCTTAGCATAATATGACTCAAAGGGCACAGGCAGGGCCCCACAACCATGTTGTCGCAGGCGCGTTCCCTCCCAAATGAAAGACACTCAGGGCAGAGGGGTTTGTGCAGATGAAACTGGATCCTGCATGAAGAAAATGCCTTCCTGATTAGCCTTCCCCAAGAAGAGGCAAATGTAAGGCTACGGATAATTATCTTAGATGCACCACTCCACCCCAGCCCCAGGTCACTGAGATGTAAGAGGAGGAGGCTTTTGCCCACGTGGTGGTGGTGGTTTACTCGCTCAGGTGTATCCTACTCTTGCGACCTCTTGGACTGCAGCCTGCCAGGCTCCTCTGTCCATGGAATTTTCCAGGCAAAAACACTGGAGTGGGTTGCCATTTCCTACTCCAGGGGATCTTCCCAACCCAGGGATCGAACCCAGGTCTCCCACATTGCAGGCAGATTCTTTACCTTCTGAACAACGTGGGAAGTCCCATGTAGTGATAGTAAAAAGGCACGGGTCACCACATAGCGCCTCTTTTTTGACTGACTTTGTAAGTGTTCTAAGCAGGAAATGCAGAAGGAGCTTACGGGAGAATGGATACTTGTGTTATGTATGGCTCAGTCCCTTTGATGTCCACCTGGAAGGATCACAACACTGTTCATTGGCTATGTGTGTGTGTGTTCAGTCGCTCAGTCATGTCTGACTCTTTGCAGCCCCATGGACTGTAGCCTGGCAGGTTCTTGTGTCCATGGAGTTTTCCAGGCAAGAATACTGGAGTAGGCTGCCATTTCCTATTCCATCATTGGCTATACTTCAGTACAAAATAAAAAGTTTAATAAGAAAAAGTCACAAACATCCAAAAAGAAAAAAGAAGGAACTTATGAATCGCCCAGTTTCTTCTTATCCTTGTGCTGCCAGAATCTCGCACTGACACTGGGGTTTGTACCCTTAGATCAGAGTGTTGATGTGTTTGTTTAACTGTACACAAGCTCTTCAGCCCTTATTTCTGGGGTCTTCTCTAGGATCTGAAGGGACCTTGAATTTCTCAGCTCTGCTTTATTGCAGATGGTGGAGGGAACAATATGTTTTATTGATATTTGTAGATACTGAGATTGACAAGGTTCAGAGTTGAAATCATTTTCCATCCATTAATCGTGCTGGGAACCAGGGTGTAGCATTAAACAGGTAGGCCTGGCCTCCTGGAGAAGCAGGAGGCCTCTAAGGCTTAGGTGGCCTCGGGGTCCCGTGAGAGCCCAGCTGAGACCTCTCCACCCCTGCTGCCCACCAGACTTCCCCTCGCTCCCCCAGCCCAGCCCCCGTGGCATGCCTCAGTGTGCCAAACCCTGCCCATCACAGGGCCTGGCACCTGCTGCCCCCTTGACCTGGAGGAGCCTCCCCATCTGGGCATTCACAAGGCTCACCACTTTCAGGTCTCACTCAGATGTCACCTCCCCTGACTGAGGGTCTGGAATAGTTTCCTTCCCCTCCTGTCATCTCCGGCCTTGACCCTGCTTGATTTTCCTCCCGGAACCCGTCACCTACTGCCGGCGTGTCCTGTGTGCTGATCTGTGTCTGTCTCTGCCCTGCGACTGGGAGGGCTGTGAGGATGGGGTGTGCCTGTTCACCCACGTCTGTACCCCCCAACCACCCACCCAGACCAGCATCTCATCTCACAGTGTAGTGACAGTCGAGAGCCTGTGGCATTAATGCCTGTGCCGTGTGGGGAACCCATTTCTGCTTCAGCTCCCCTTGGGGTGAGGGTGCATTGATGCTTCAGGATTCCTCAGTTCCAGCCCCAGAGCAGCCCACGGCCATGCCTTCCTTTCACCCTCTTTTCCATCCCCCAGCTGCTTCAGGGACCTGCGTGAGGAAGATGCCAGTGGCCTCACCACACCCCCTGGACCCGCCGTGTTTCCATAGCAATGAGGGTCCCCACCTTCGTCAGCTTGTTGAATCAGCTCCTTCCAGCACTCACCTGCTCATCCCTGGAGGGGCAGAGCAGGCCGAGTAGCTGATAAGAAAGGAAAACAGCTAAAGCAGCCTTGGCCAGGGAGGCCGGGATCCCCAGGTCACGCTGCCAGCGGCGCTTACCGTCTGACCCCAGGAGCAGCACTGGAGCCGCAGCGAGAGTCCATCAGAGTCAGAATGACCCACCGCCGCTATCGCCCAGGCCAGCCTGCCACCCAAAGGCCCACAAAGGTTCCTTTGGGTGCCCTTGACTTGCCTGGGGGAGTAGCTTGGACTTGCCACGACCTGTATCAGACCAACCCTTGAGTTCTGTTGGCTTTCGTGTTTCCTAAAAACTGGAGTACTTTATGAACAAATACAATTGAGGGTTCGGTTTGGTTGCTCAGTTGTGTCTGACTCTTTGCGACCCCATGGACTACAGCACGCCAGGCTTCCCTGCCCATCGCTAATTCCCAGAACTTGCTAAACTCATGTCCATCAAGTCGGTGATGCCATCCAACCATCTCATCCTCTGTCGCTTCATATTCTAGCTTTTCATTTCAGATTCTAGCTTTTCTTTGGGAAAAAAAGTTGGCACTAGAAGCACAGCACTATCTATCTGGTGGGTGTTGGCTGGAGCTTGGCGGTGGCTCAGCTGTTCCTCCCCCATCCCCCCCAACTCCCTCCTTCTTCCCCCATCCCTCAAATTCAGTCTCGTTACTCAGAGTGCCTGCCTTAGTCCCTGGACATTCACCTTCAAAGCCCCTCTACTGGATGCCTGGTCGAAATTGGTGTCCCTTCCTTTTAGCTTAGGTTTTCCATCAGCCCAATGGCAACCCACTCCAGTATTCTTGCCTGGAGAATCCCATGGACAGAGGAGTCTGTTGGGCTACAGTCCATGGGGTCACAAAAGAGTCAGGCATGACTGGATAAGCACGCACGTGCCGCACCTTTTCCGTCAGCCCAGTATCTGGCTATCCTGGAAGCCACCCCAGTAGAGCTGCTGTGTGTTTCTTTCCCTCTCCAGCCAAAGCCATTCTTGATGTTGCTACTTGAACTCTCATAGATGTGAAATCTAACAGAACACAGCAGGAGGGTAAAGGGCTCCAGCTGAATCTTTGCTAACCATGGGTGCCTGTTTACTGAGGTCATGGGATTGAAGGCTGCTGGTTTTTTAACAAGTCTTTGCACCAGGCCAGATATATATAGATAGTCCATATAGTCAAAGTATGGTTTTTCCACTAGTCGTGTACTGATGTGAGAGTTGAACCATCAAGAAGACTGAGCACCAAAGAATTGATGCTTTTGAACTGTGGTGTTGGAGAAGACTCTTGAGAGTCCCTTGGACTGCAAGGAGATCAAAGCAGTCAATCCTAAAGGAGATCAACCCTGAATATTCATGAGAAGGACTGATGCTGAAGGTGAAGCTCCAGTACTTTGGCCACCTGATGCAAAGGGCTGACTCATTGGAAAAGACTCTGAGGAAGATTGAAGGCAGGAGGAGAAGGGGACGACAGAGGGATGAGATGGTTGGATGGCATCACTGACTCAATGCACCTGAGTTTGAGCAAACTCTGAGAGAGATTGAAGGACCGGGAAGCCTGGTGTGCTGCAGTTCATGGGACTGCTCGCAAAGAGTCAGACACAAATTACTGACTGAACAACAACAAAACCCCAGAGAATTCATGCATGTTAATTCCCAGTTATTTGGTTATAAGCCAGAGTTACTGTCAATCCTTGATACTATGTTTCTGTGGATTTTTTTTTGATTGGTTGTATGTTTTGGCTGCACGGAATCTTCGTTTCTGCCCATGAGTCTTGGGAAGCAGAGGTTATCTTCATTGCGGTGGCTTCTCCTGTTGCAGAGCGTGGGCTCTAGGCACGCAGTAGTTGTGGTACACAGGCTTAGTTACTCCTTGGTGTGTGGGATCTTCCCAGATCAGGGGTTGAACCCATGTTCCCTGCATTGGCAGGTGGAATCTTAACCACGAGGCCACCAGGGAGGTCTGGAGATGATTGTTAAGTGGTGCCATCCAGTTGCCTATGTTGAATTCGCGTCTCCAGCCCAGACCACCCTCCCAAACTTCACACTCGTGTGTGTGTACAGGCCAACTGGACAGCTCCACCCTGATGCCAATCACATCTCTTGGTTCCAAGCTGCCCTTGCTCTTCTCTTCCAAACCTGCTCCTCCCACAGCCCTCCCCAGCTCAACCAAGAGCAACCCCATCATCCACTTCCTCAGACCAAAGTCTTGGAGTCATCCTTGACTCATCTCTTTCTGTACCCACCACGTCTACTCTGGCCGGAAATCCTGTGGGCTCCATCCGTAACGTACATGCAGAAACTGACCACGCTCTGTGCCCCCTCCCCTGCACAGCTGCAGCAGCCCGGCCCCTCTGCTTTCCCCTTCATCTCCCTTCATTCTGGTCTCCACTCAGCACCTAAGTCAGATCAGGTCTGCTGCTATAGAGCCTTCTCTGACTCCTCAGTTCTCTCAGAGCTATGATCTTACAGCGTCCTCCAAGGCCCTGCGTGATCTGTCCTCCCCACCCCTTCTCAGATCTCTCACTTCCCACTGGTGTGTGGACCACACTTCCCCAGTGCTCAGCAAGGCGCATCTTGCCATCCTGTACTTTCCATCTCTGTTACCCTGCTCTGCTTTTATTGTTTTTCCATATCATCTCCTGATGTGGAACATCCTAGACTATTTATTGTTTCTCCAGCTATTGCCTCCCTCCACAAGGGTGAGAATCTTGGTCTGTCCGATCACCGCTGTCCCCGTTACTAACAACGGAGCCTGGCAGAGTGGCACTCAATATATATTTGCCTAGAGGATGAAATTCAGTAGGCTAAAGCCTCTTTAAACATCCCAATGGCAACATTTTGAGCAGTTCTATTTTTAAATAGAGATTTTTTTAAACAGAGAAATAATCCAAATATGAGTAATTGAGATATTATAAGACACCCCCCATGTTCATTGCCTAACCCAAGCAACAGTCAGTTGATGGCCAATTTCATCTGTGACCCCAACCCACTCCCCACCAGATTATGAAGCAAATTCAAGTTGTCATATTTATCTGTAGATATTTTAGAGTGCCTTTTGTTTTTTACAGCTGCATAGTATTCCACTGGGTGAACAGATCACCCAAGGACAGTACCTACGTGCCGGGGCTTCCCTGGAGGCTCAGTGGTAAAGAACCCACTTGGCAGGAGACTTGTCTTTCTTGATCCCTGGGTCAGGAAGACCCTCTTGAGGAGGAAATGGCAACCCACTCCAGTATTCTTGCCTGGGAAATCCCATGGACAGAAGGAGCCTGGAAGGCTACAGTCCATGGGGTCGCAAAAGAGTCAGACACAACTTACTGACTAAACAAGAGCAACGACAGAACATAACAGAATGTATTTTTTTTTCAACCAGTCTTATTGGGTACTTTTTGTATATCACTTTATAAAGTCAATGTTCCACTCATTAGAACATCTATCATCAACTTCAGTTTTACAATACTTTTTTTCTTCAACTGAAGAGTAATTTCTTGGTAATTCTTGTTACCCACACAAACCCAGCAATCCCACTGCTGGGCATACACACCGAGGAAACCAGAATTGAAAGAGACACATGTACCCCAATGTTCATTGCAGCACTGTTTATAATAGCCAGGACATGGAAACAACCTAGATGTCCATCAGCAGATGAATGGATAAGAAAGCTGTGGTACATATACACAAAGGAGTATTACTCAGCCATTAAAAAGAATTCATTTGAATCAGTTCTAATGAGATGGATGAAACTGGAACCTATTATACAGAGTGAAGTAAGCCAGAAAGAAAAACACCAATACAGTATACTGACACATATATATGGAATTTAGAAAGATGGCAATGATGACCCTGTATGCAAGACAGCAAAAGAGACACAGATGTATAGAACGGACTTTTGGATTCTGTGGGAGAGGGAGAGGGTGGGATGATTTGGGAAAATGGCATTGAAACATGTATACTATCATGTAAGAAGTGAAGCACCAGCCTATGTTCAATACAGGATACAGGATGCTTGGGGCTGGTGCACGGGGATGATCCAGAGAGAGGATATGGGGTGGGAGGTGGGAGGGGGATTCAGGATTGGGAGCTCGTATACACCCGTGGTGGATTCATGTCAATGTATGGCAAAACCAATACGGTACTGTAAAGTAAAATAAAGTAAAACTAAAATTAAAAATAAATAAAAATAAAATAAAACACAATGATTCCGAACCACCCATTCTTCTCCACAATATTAGGGATTATTCTTTATAGGCACTTTGCTAGAAGTCTACTTTTTTAACTTTTTATTTTGATTTTAGATGTAAAGGCAAACTGCAAGGACAGGACAACCAACACCCCCATTCCCCCAAGTTCACCACTTGCTAATGTTTTGCTCGGTTGCTTTATATCTGCTCTCTCTCTCTGTGTATTTTTAAATCATTTGAGATTAAATTGTAGACAGTGTCCCCCTTTACCCTGAACACTGCAGGATGTATCTCCTAAGAACAGGGGCATTCATCTTCCATTGCTACAGTGTACTTACATGTGACATTCAGGATATTTAGCATTAATACAATACTGTTATCCAAGCCACAGACTCTACTCGGATTTCTCCACTTGGTACAACTCTGTTCCTTAGTGAGATGTCTGCCCACCCAGGATCCACCCCCAGGATCGCTGTTGCATTCAGCTACCTTTTCTGCCCCATCCCCTTTCATCCAGAGCATCTCTCCAGGCCATCTTTGTCTTTCTTGACCTTGACATTTTTGGAGAGTACAGGCCAGTTGTTTTATAGAATGTTCCTCAATTTGAGTCTAATCGATTTGGAGCAACCCTCCCAGAATGCAATCTAAAGCAGAACCCCCTGCTTTCCGCCCCCAGGACCTGGAAGCCGCCGAGAGAGACCCCTATCTGCAACCCGGAAACTGGTGCGCGAGGCTGAGGACCGAGAGGAAGATGCCTCGGCTGTGCTCAGAGCTATCCAGGTGGAGAACGAGGCCCTGCAGAGGGCGATCCTCAGCAGGAAGGCTGAGCCTCCTGCCAGCCCACCACAGGTGCGTTCCCTGCAGTGGGAAAGGATGGAGGAGGACTCCGGCTACTCAGGGACCAGGCGGTGTCTGAGCCATGCTTGCCAAGAGCACGTGGTGAGGAGAGAGAGCTGTGGGGCGCCCCTGACCTCAGACCAATCAGCCTGTCCACTGCCTGATTCTCGCTGACCCATCCAAGTCCCCGTTTCCTCCTCCTCTTTTCCATCTTTTGCGTCCTAACTGCCTCCAATCCTTGCTGGTTTCCCTGCAAACCCTGAACACCTTAAATCAGGGCTGTAGACTGGTGGGTCAGAGCAAGAACGGAGACAACAGCCATCTCTGGCTTCTCTGGAAAGACCCCCTTTCTCAGAGCATGAGCCCTTCCGGCCTCAGCAGTCCTCACCACCCCTGGCATGCTTCACCTGCTCAGGAAACTCCCCCACCCCCAGCCCTACAGGAGTTTAAGTTGGCGCCCACAGCCTTGGCATTTGAGCAGCAAACAGAAAGATGGATGATGGGGTGGAGTGGGGGGCTTCGGGCATCCCTCAGTGTCCACATCCTTTCTCAGAAGCATGTTCCCCAACTCACCTGTTGAAACCCTTTGCCTTAACTTGTCCTGCTTGATGCTCACAGTAGTCCTGAGACAGGTAGGACTGTTTTCGTGACCCTGTTTTCTAGATATGGCTGATGGCACCCAGGAATCAGCGGAGCTTTCTCGGGGCATGTCTGTCTATGGAAGTGGCTGAGGTCTGAGTGCCTACAAGCCTAGAGCCCCGTCCACCACCAGTTGCTCCCCAGGCCCTGTCTCGGGCTACTCTTTGGGGCAATCATCAAGCATCATCTGTTGCTTGTTTTCCTGGTGCTCAGCCCTATGCCCCCGACATTCGCGTCTGTGATTACAAGACGGTCTTTGTCTCTGTCGATGAAGGGGGTGCAGTGGATGGCTTTATTCTGACCTCAGATCATGTGATTCCATCATTCCAGGACACAGAGGGACCACGAGCAAAGTCATGGACCAGTCTGCTCAAGGAGGAAACCCCTGAGGTCAGTGAAGTCCTGAGAGGAACCGCAAAGCGCCATGCCCAACAGCGCCCGACAGTCTCGAGAGGGCCTCCCTGCCACGGTCCCAGCAGGCCCTCACTGTGCTTCCTGAGCATGCCGGCATTCTGCCCATCTCCCAGCTCGGGAGACCCAGGCTGGAGCGCTTTGCCCATGGTTATGAGCGGAAGCCAGAACTCACCCAGGCCTGCTGACTCCCAGTCCCTTGTTAGGTTTCTATTTTTTCACAAGATAATACAAAAACAGATCTTCAGCCAGTTCAGTCGCTCAGTCGTGTCCGAATCTTTGCGACCCCATGAATCGCAGCACGCCAGGCCTCCCTGTTCATCACCAACTCCCGGAGTTCATTCAGACTCACGTCCATCGAGTCAGTGATGCCATCCAGCCATCTCATCCTCTGTCATCCCCTTCTCCTCCTGCCCCCAATCCCTCCCTGCATCAGAGTCTTTTCCAATGAATCAACTCTTCGCATGAGGTGGCCAAAGTACTAGAATTTCAGCTTCAGCATCATTCCCTCCAAAGAAATCCCAGGGCTGATCTCCTTCAGAATGGACTGGTTGGATCTTAGTATCCTAGATAAATATATATCTACCTAGTTGGATTAGGCCAATCTCAGAAAAGGTGGCCCCAGGAAAGATGGATATGAGTTAATAAAACAACTGGGAATGTCTTTGCTAGAGTGTGCCCAAGGCTATTCCACATCCTCAGAATACAGAAGTGGCCGAGACAGACCAGATTAGCCCCTGGCCTCAGGGAGCTTGCAGACAACATTGCAATTAAGCCATCCATAACCCGGTGACTTCAGAGAGAGATGACAATAAAAGGTGCTAAAGGTGAGGGTGGGAGACTCTGGGATGGTGGCTGCCTCCCACGGGGTGGTCTGAGGAGGCTCCTTGGAGGGCATCTGATCTTTTAAGAAGGAGTCAGCCGGCAAGAGAATAGCATTCCATGTGGAAGGAACAGAGGAAAAGCTTTGAAGTGGGAATGGGCCTAGCCTAATCCAGGAGGTGAGGAACTCCTGGAGGAGAAGAGGGCAGGGGAAGTAGAGGGTGGGCAGTGGGGAACTGGAGAGAGAGCTCATGAAATAGAGTGCTAGGCAGGGCAGCACTCCAGAGCAACACTATGGTTTTCTTTTTGCAACCCTCCTGCTTTTTCTATTATTTCCTGGTCCTCTGAAACCGTTGCCAGTCAATATTTCTGACAGGTTTGCCACACTGCCTACCCTGTGGTCCAGGATTTCTGGATGACCTGACCCCTCCCTGATTCAGAGAACTTCCAATGACTACAATTACTTGCAGATAGAGACCAGAGCACATTTTTAGTTCAGATGATAAATGAAAAAGAAGGGGAAAAGGCTTGAAGGATTGAAAATCAAAGGGTCTAATGTTACTGGAATTCTCCACAGAGTCCCGTTACTTTGCAGCAAACAGCACAGAGGTTCACTGGAGGTGGGCAAAGGTTTTGATGAGAGAGAAATTTTTCAATAGCTCATTGAAGCTGATCGTTCCCTGAGACTTCCCAGATCATAAGAAACAGAGACCCCGTCTTTTGCCGAAGACCGTGTGAGGGTTTTATAGAAACCTAATCAGCCCCGGGCACTCGCTGCCACCCTCATTCCAGCTCCCAGTTGCCCGCAACGGGGCTGATGATCTGCGGAGCGTGTCCTTTTGACCAGGGCTCTGCTGTGGCTTGGGCCAGGAGGGTCGCCTCAGACATCTGTCTCATGAGCTTTTGCATCCTTCCTCAGCTGCCTCCCATCACCACGGAGACCAGCACGCAGGAGCCAGCCAGGGCAGCAGGGGGAGCCAGAGCCGTCAGTGAAGCCATCGACAGAATCGGCCTTTTGGGGAGCAGGTACCTATCTAAGCGGCTTCAAAACGAAAACAAGCAGCCTATAGGCATGCTGGAGAAGGAAATGGCACCCCACTCCAGTATTCTTGCCTGGAGAATCCTGTGGACGGAGGAGCCTGGTGGGCTGCTGTCCATGGGGTCACACACAGTCGGACACGACTGAAGCGACTTAGCATAGTCATGCAGCCATGAGAATCTTATTAACTGAGGTTTTTCTTTGCATTTCCTATATGATTCCAGACCATTTAAAGCTGGTCGCTTAGACTGCATCCCCCCTCCCCTTCCTTTCAGCCCAGAAGCATGAAATTGACTTGATTGCTTTCAGACCCGTCTCTTGGCTTGTTTGGTTTGGTTTGGTTCAGCCAGTGTAAAACGTCAATCTTCTCAGAGCTTTCCAGGGAAGTGGCCCACACGGCAGGCAGTGACCCAAAGCAGTGCCCTCTGAACCTTTCCTTCTCTATTCAGAGTTGGTTCAAACTCCGCTTTCTATTCCCTTTACCCGGAGCTTCAGTGATTGGCGCTGTCAGGTTTTATTATCAAAATAAAGGCTTTCCTCTAGTCTTCAGGCAACATCGATCTTCAGAAAGATGCACCAGCCAGAGCCAGTAGGTTCAAGAATGCACTCGTACCCCGCCACACTCCCCAGGTCACCGTGGAGAGTGGGCGCATGGTAGGCTGTGCCGTGCTGGTGCCGAGGGGCGAGAGCAGCTAGAGTCCAGCCTGTGTGGTGGTCGCTAAGCTGAGGCTCTGGCCTGGGGCTGCATCAGCTCTGAAAGATGGGGGCTTTTCCTTTGCACGAAGGAATAGTTTCCTGGCCAAGCTGCATACTCTCCAGATCTGTGTCTGCCCAGAGGGAGTTTGCCTTTGATAATTTCTAGAAAAATTCTGAATAGGCTAAAAGCACCGCTAGCCATTCCTCCAGGAGTCTGCAGACCCCAGATTGGAAACCACGCTGTGTACCCCTGGGACCATAAATCAGAACTTGAAGTTTCCTCCAGGAGCAAAAGGGCTGAGCCACGAGGATGTATCACATCAGATACAGTTTTATTTACAAGTGCTTCTTTCCAAATGCTTCTTTCTTTGTCCTCAAGATCCTTTGTGCTTCAGGGTCTTGGGGATTCTCAGCCTTAAACAGCACAAGTGGGGTGTGTTTGCAGACGACCCTCTTCTGGGTTTGAAATGCTGTGTCCTCAGAAACTCGAGGTGCTGAGCAGGTCAGGAATTGGCAAACTTTTTACACACAGTCGGACACGACTGAAGCGACTTAGCATAGTCATGCAGCCATGAGAATCTTATTAACTGAGGTTTTTCTTTGCATTTCCTATATGATTCCAGACCATTTAAAGCTGGTCGCTTAGACTGCATCCCCCCTCCCCTTCCTTTCAGCCCAGAAGCATGAAATTGACTTGATTGCTTTCAGACCCGTCTCTTGGCTTGTTTGGTTTGGTTTGGTTCAGCCAGTGTAAAACGTCAATCTTCTCAGAGCTTTCCAGGGAAGTGGCCCACACGGCAGGCAGTGACCCAAAGCAGTGCCCTCTGAACCTTTCCTTCTCTATTCAGAGTTGGTTCAAACTCCGCTTTCTATTCCCTTTACCCGGAGCTTCAGTGATTGGCGCTGTCAGGTTTTATTATCAAAATAAAGGCTTTCCTCTAGTCTTCAGGCAACATCGATCTTCAGAAAGATGCACCAGCCAGAGCCAGTAGGTTCAAGAATGCACTCGTACCCCGCCACACTCCCCAGGTCACCGTGGAGAGTGGGCGCATGGTAGGCTGTGCCGTGCTGGTGCCGAGGGGCGAGAGCAGCTAGAGTCCAGCCTGTGTGGTGGTCGCTAAGCTGAGGCTCTGGCCTGGGGCTGCATCAGCTCTGAAAGATGGGGGCTTTTCCTTTGCACGAAGGAATAGTTTCCTGGCCAAGCTGCATACTCTCCAGATCTGTGTCTGCCCAGAGGGAGTTTGCCTTTGATAATTTCTAGAAAAATTCTGAATAGGCTAAAAGCACCGCTAGCCATTCCTCCAGGAGTCTGCAGACCCCAGATTGGAAACCACGCTGTGTACCCCTGGGACCATAAATCAGAACTTGAAGTTTCCTCCAGGAGCAAAAGGGCTGAGCCACGAGGATGTATCACATCAGATACAGTTTTATTTACAAGTGCTTCTTTCCAAATGCTTCTTTCTTTGTCCTCAAGATCCTTTGTGCTTCAGGGTCTTGGGGATTCTCAGCCTTAAACAGCACAAGTGGGGTGTGTTTGCAGACGACCCTCTTCTGGGTTTGAAATGCTGTGTCCTCAGAAACTCGAGGTGCTGAGCAGGTCAGGAATTGGCAAACTTTTTCAGTAAAGGAGGGGAGGGCAGGTTGGGCTAAGGGAACCAAAGTTGCCTAGACAAGAAGTCATGAAAGTGTTAGTTGCTCAGGCGTGTCTGACTCTTGGCGACCCCATGGGCTGTAGCCCATCAGGCTCCTCTGTCTATGGAATTCTCCAGACAAGAATACTGCAGTGGGTAGCCATTCCTTTCTCCAGGAGATCTTCCTGACCCAGGAGTTGAACCCAGATCTCCTGCATTGCAGGCAGATTCTATACCATCTGAGCTAGCAGGGAAGCGCCTTTCAGTAAAGGGCCAGATAACAAATACTTTAGGCTTTCCACTTTTTGTTTTGTTTTAATAACCGTTTAACACTATGAAACCATTCTTAGCTTTCGGGCCACATAGAGACAGGCTGTGGGCTGCGTTTGATCTGCAGGCTGTACTGTGTGACCCCTGCTCTAGAATCTGGGGGCTGTACTGTGTCTTTGTTGTGGCATCCAGTGTTTCTCTAGTTACGCAACATGGGCTTAGTTGCCCTGCTAAGGGCATCTTAGAGGGATCTTAGTTTCCTGATCAGGGATCGAACCGGAGTCCCTTGCGTTGGAAGGTGGATGCTTAGCCACTGGACGACCAGGGACACTCCCATCTAGACTTGTACACGTTAAAAGTTTGCTTAAGGAGATCAGCTGGCTCTGGCCCCAGGCAGTTTCTCTTACTTGGCCCTTCTTTCGGGGCTAATTGTACAGTTATTTATAAAGGGAGAAAACCAGCCCATGTGCGCCTTTGATCTCTCTGCTGGATGTAAGTATTTTCTTCTCAAATTGTTGACTTCTCTCTGAAATGGAAAAGTAAGTGTGGTACCCTTACTGGGAATGCTGTCTATTGTGTTATCACTTATTACTACTTGTTTGCTAAAACAAAAATCGCATTTCAGACAACAGCAGAAGCTTCTGAAAGTCCTCCAGGCCATTGAAAGTGACTCCACTCGTCTCAGCTGGGTTGTTTCACCCACGGAGGAGCAAGTGCTGGACCCAGAGGTGAGAACCTTGACTTGCGAGGCTTTCCCAGGGCATTCTCAACTTGCCTGCAGACTGAGGGGAAAAGGGCCCCTCAGGACGATCATTTCTATCTGGTGGGAACTGCTCTGACAGCAGTAAACTTAGCATCTTTCTGCCCAGGCCTCCACCCCGCTCCCCAGCACTCAGACATCCATGTAATGAAGCACTGAGTTTCAGCGGACAGAAGTCTGTCCACCCAGGAGGAAATATAAGTAGCCTGTCTAATAGAAAAACATCCAACATCACTGATAAAAATTAGGGCAACCTTAACATTCCATTGATATCTGAGTTAAATTATTTTTGATGATCACTTCTAGCACTGGCAAGGTTACAGTAAAACTGACCATCTTACTCTGCTGGCAGCAACAGAAATAAGAGTGGAGAGCTTTTGAAAAGCAGAAAGGACAGACTTAGGAAAAGCCCTAGAAATATTTATGTCTTCCAGCCTGACAAGCCTACTTCTTTACCTTAAAGAAACCACTCAACAGAAATTAAAAAATATATAGGCACAAAAATGTCTATTCCAAACGTATTGAAAGTAGGCAAAAGTGAGAGGAAAAAAACACAGACATAACATATATGTCTCACAATAATACAGTTAATCAGGAAAGTATGATATATGGGCACAAGGTAATTGTGTAAAAGGATGGACATTTCATTATGGAGGTTATACAGATAGAAAATGTTAAGGACATAAAATTAACTGCAAAAGGTAATGTCCATCTTCATGGAGTCCAATATTATTATAGCAAGTGGGCAAAGATATGGCTGGCTGAGTGGTTTGATGGATCTGAGACATGAAGAGTGAAAGGGCAAGATGGCATTAGGATAGAGGAATAACAGGTGATGCTTTTCTGTTTTTAGTCAAATGGTTTGTGTCCAACACATCCTCTCCCCACTTCCTATACTCAAGCCTTTCTTATAACTGTTTGGTACAGCAGTCACTCACCTTGTGATTGGCCGATGGAGACGGCCAGGAAGTCTCCCAGACAGGAAGTCTCCCAACAGGAAGTCCTCCCAAAGGCACACTTAAAGCTCATATGGCATCAGAAGGAGCCCTGCTGCTACCTAGACTGGAGTTCTGGTTTGGAGTCTTTACCATCATTTAGAGGCCATGTGATCCTAGACAAGCCTCTTAAGCTGTCTGGTCCTGGGAGTGGATGGCTGTCCAATTGGGAAAATAATCCACAGCCCGAGGGGCCACTATGTGGCTGCAACAGGAAAGGTCTCTGAGGGCAAGTGGCTTGGTGCCTGGCACCAAGGCAAGGGGGAGCCAGGAAATATGCCCTCTAGAAAAATCTACGGAAAGCAAAGCTAGTGGCAGCCCACTCCAGTACTCTTGCCTGGAAAATCCCATGGATGGAGGAGCCGGGTAGGCTGTAGTCCATGGGGTCGCGAAGAGTCGGACACAACTGAGCGACTTCACTTTCACTTTTCACTTTCATGCATTGGAGAAGGAAATGGCAACCCACCCCAGTGTTCTTGCCTGGAGAATCCCAGGGACGGGGCAGCCTGGTGGGCTGCCGTCTATGGGGTCGCACAGAGTCGGACACGACTGAAGCGACTCAGCGGCTGCTGCTACAGCATTCTCCCTGTATGGTGTAGTTGCTTTCTTAGCTATCAAGATCCTAAGTGTGGTGAAACCTCAGTCACTTTAAAAAGAACCTAGATGGGACTTGCCTGGTGATACACTGGAGAATCCACCTGCCAGTGCAGGGGACATGGGTTCGATCCCCAGTCAGGGAAGATTCTGCATGCTGAGGAGCAACAAAGCCCAAGTGCTGAAAATACCAAGCTAGTGGTCTAGAGCCTGAGAGCCACACCTGCTGAATCCACGTGCTGCAACTACTGAAGGCCTCGTGCCCAAAGCCTGCGCTCCCGAATAAGAGAAGCCACCTCAGTGAGAAGCCTGTGCAATGCAATGAAGTGTAGCTCCTGCTCCTGCAACTGGAGACAGCCTGCACACAGCAGCGAAGGCATAGGCCAGCCCCAAATTAATTAATTAAAATAAAAAGAACCTCCTTATACTATAGGAGACAAGGAACCCAGGGCAAACTGACTTACACAACAAAGAGAAGAAAAATGAGAGATTTCTTTGTAGTGGATGTCATAGTCAGGCTCAGGTGGGGCTTGATCCAGAAGCTTACACTGTGTCTTCACCATGTCAGCCGAATCTCTGAGCCCCATCCCCACCTCAGGGCCCAGTCCCAGCTCTGCTCCCTTATGATCTCTCGATGGCCAGTGATTCCCACTTCTCCCCGTTATACCCGGAGACCCCACAGTCAGGAGAACTGAGCGGTTTCTCCACACACAGATCTGAGACTAGGTCACATGCCCATCACTGACCCACTCCCTCCAGGTGGCCCAGGCATCAGGACACACTGATCAACTGGACCAGTTCAGCTCCTCCTCGGGGTAGGAAAGCATCCATCTCCTTGTTATCTCACGGCTCAGAAAAAAGAAGGAGCAAACTTTGACAAAAGAAAAGCAGGTGGTCTTGGTGAAAGGGGGGCAGTGATACCAGGGTCCAGAAGCTTCCCAGCCAGCGTTCGTCTCACAGCCCTCCCTCCTAAATCGAGCAGGACTCGCCATCAGGTTGCAGCACCAACAACTTGTGACACTTCCTTAGTTAACAGACAGCTTCTTCATTTAGAAATGCTGCCGAGGGCATTCACACACTTTAGATTGCACCGGGCGTGAGATCCAGCAGCCCCTCCCCGGGGCAGCTCGCCTCCCATCTGGCCTCCCTCCGATGGCCCACAGCCGCAGTGACCAGCACCACTTCTTCACGCCTCCCACGCGGCTCAATGGGCAGCGGATGCGCCTCCCAAGCACGAGTTCATTAACCTCCCGATCCTCACGCCTTCAGCCGGGCCAGTGGAGTTTTATCACCTTCCTGCCACCCTGGGACTCAGGCCCAAGGCAACAGAGGGCTTGGCCCTAGCTCCACATGGGCCCGTGGCAGAGAAGGAGGAAGCCGTGGGGTCTGCTAATAAAAACAGACCCTACGTTCCCTCCGGGAGGGAGCGGGAAGCTGACCTCCCTCCCTCTGCATCCCCCGCCTATCGCCTGGCAATCAAGGCTCATCCAAACGCACACTGAGAGCGCTAGCACGTCTTGCTGGCTATTAATTAAAAAAAAATAAGTAGAGAACAGTTGCTGTTCATTTGCTCAGCTTCCTGCTCACAGGACCGTCGCAGATTACAGTGCTAATTAAGAGAGGGCATGTGCATGTGGGGAAGGTACCATTTTCTGAGCGGCTGATCCTTGGCGACCAGCCCTGAGGTCGGGGCGACAAGGGGCCTCAGGAAGCCGTTCCGCGGCATGGCCCTTGATTGATGGTGTTCACGCCCTCCCAGACCAGACAGCCTGCCCGAGAAGGAGGTGGGCATTAAAATCAGTGGAGGAGAGACATGGGCGGAAATGGCCACTTGCAGAGGGCACACAGGCCGGGACTGCTGACCGGTCCTTCTTGGAGCATTCACACATGCTTAGTCACTCAGTCGTGTCCGACTCTTTGCGACTCTTTGGACTGTGACCCGCCAGGCTCCTCTCTCCATGGGATTTTTCAGGCAAGAATACTGGAGTGGGTTGCCATGGCCTCCTCCAGGGGATCTTCCCAACCCAGGGACCGACCCCGNTGCTGACCGGGCCTTCTTGGAGCATTCACACATGCTTAGTCACTCAGTCGTGTCCGACTCTTTGCGACTCTTTGGACTGTGACCCGCCAGGCTCCTCTCTCCATGGGATTTTTCAGGCAAGAATACTGGAGTGGGTTGCCATGGCCTCCTCCAGGGGATCTTCCCAACCCAGGGACCGACCCCGGATCTCCTGGGTCTCCTGCGTTGCAGGGTGATTCTTCACCCACTGAGCCACACGTGTATCCTGCTTAATCTCCAGGATAGGATTGTCAGATTGGTGGTGTCATCTTCTGGTCCCCAGCCAGGCAGAGGGATGTCAGCTGACCTGCCCAGTGCCCTGTGTTAGCTACGCACTGGCTCCCAGCCTTTTTGGCACCAGGGATCGATTTCGTGAAAGACAGTTTTTCCACGGACTGGGGGTGAGGGGATGGTTTCGGGATGATTCAAGCATATTACATTTATTGTGTGCTTTTTTTTTTTTTCCTAATCTATAACGCTGCTGCTGATCTGCCAGGTGGTACTGGTCCTTGCCCCAGAAGTTGGGGACCCCTGATCTACTGTATTACATAGGCTGTCTGCTAGGCTGGCACAACCACGTGCCATAGTCTGGGGGCTTAAACAACGGAGACTTCTGTTCTCACCAATCCAGGAGCAAGGTGTTGGCAGGCGGGCTTTCTTCTGAGGCCCGTCCTTGGCTCGCACGTGGCCACCTTCTCACTGTGCGCCCACATGGCCTTTTCCCTGTGCCTGCCCATCCCTGGTGTCTCTCTTGGTGTCCAAATGTCCCCTTCTTGCAAGGACGTCAGTCAGAATGGGTTTTTCCTGTGGTCATGTATGGATGTGAGAGTTGGACTGTGGAGAAGGCTGAGCGCCGAAGAATTGATGCTTTTGAACTGTGGTGTTGGAGAAGACTCTTTAGAGTCCCTTGGACTGCAAGGAGATCCAACCAGTCCATTCTGAAGGAGATCAGCCCTGGGATTTCTTTGGAAGGAATGATGCTAAAGCTGAAACTCCGGTACTTTGGCCACCTCATGCAAAGAGTTGACTCATTGGAAAATAGTCTGATGCTGGGAGGGACNGGTGTTGGAGAAGACTGTTGAGAGTCCCTTGGACTGCAAGGAGATCCAACCAGTCCATTCTGAAGGAGATCAGCCCTGGGATTTCTTTGGAAGGAATGATGCTAAAGCTGAAACTCCAGTACTTTGGCCACCTCATGCAAAGAGTTGACTCATTGGAAAATACTCTGATGCTGGGAGGGATTGGGGGCAGGAGGAGAAGGGGATGACCGAGGATGAGATGGCTGGATGGCATCACCGACTCGATGGACATGAGTCTGAGTGAACTCCGGGAGTTGGTGATGGACAGAGAGGCCTGGCGTGCTGCGATTCATGGGGTTGCAAAGAGTTGGACACGACTGAGTGACTGAACTGAACTGAATTGAAATTAAAAAAAAAATCTAAACAGTGTATCACAGCCATCACTGGTGTGAACATACCCCAGAGTAAAATGCTACATGGAAAGAGCTTGCAGAACAAGGTCTAGGGTGTGTAGCATCTAGGATGGAAGAAGGGATGAAAAAGATGAATGACAATTACTAGATTAGTACACAAGCCACACTTGATGATTGCCACTTCTATGGTGTCATCTGTGGAAATCTGGGTCACAGAGGACAAAAGGTCACTGGAAGATTAACTTTTATTTTGGCTTTTACACCTGCGTGCGCGCACACATACACCTATATGTAGACACACACATATCTATCTACACACACAGATACATATATATGCCTTCACTGTTTGAATTTTATTTTACCTTCACAAATATTACCTATTTAATAAACTCCCAATAATTTTATAACATGTGAACTTGGTTAATCTATTTGAAACTAAAACTTAGTTTAGATCTAATGAAAGTGTTGTTGCATTCTATGAATTTTCAAAGAAATCTTTTGAAATCATACTAAATCAAAACATAGTAAGTAACATAAAATATTACATGTAAAATGCTCTTGAGTGGTTTCTGTAAGTTTCATGAAATCAAAGTACTACACAGTAAGAATGTGCTCTGGGCTCAAAAATAAATGAAAAACAGTTACAACAACTTGAAGATTCTTTCAACAACTGATGTACACTGCCATGCTTGAGATGTTTAGAAAAGAAGACAGAAGTTTCTGTTCTCCTTAATAAATAATTCCTGGCCATTTTATTATTTCATAAATGACTTCTGACTTTGAAGAATATCATTTACTTAAACAGCAAGACAGACCATACAGATAGAACCAAATTTCTTTTTGAAGTATGACTTTCAAAGTTACAGTTTCCTTTTGATCCAGATATATATTAGATTATCTTTTTCTTTTCAAACTCCTGACATTTTGCTAATGAGTTGAAGCCAAGGCTCACAGCTAATGACATTACATTAATATGATCCTTCACTTGGTGAAGCTTTGGAACAAAGACTTCTGGAGTAGAACCTAGTTTTCTTCCTTTCTATCCTCAAAAGACCACTTTCAGTGGCCACTCTGGGATATAGGAGATATGTTATTTCACTACAAGATAGCATATTGTTAATGGTAATGTATTTCAAGTGTTTACGTGCAGTCAACATGGAAATTGAATTTCATCTGAAAGCAGAAACAAGTTACCGCTTCTAAATGAAGAGTTTATGAATATGTAAATGTGAGTCTAAATCATAGTATAGTGATCTTTTCTGAGATATTTAATTACCTGAAAGAAGCATGAGACATTGTCATTTTTAAAGAAAAATGACAATCTATAATAAAAAGAATGAATGCTGAGAGTGTATTTTAAAAACTGTATTATTACGCAAAGTGAAATAGGATATGGAAATAATGAAGGACTCCAGAGAAATAAATTACATCTAACTCAGACTCTCTCACTAATTACCTGTATGACTAACTTCTGTATTCTCTAGATTAGCTATTAACTGGTTATAATACATGCCTTACCTCCTTCTAATATTTTTTATAAGGGAAAAAAATGGAAATACATATAAATGTCATTTTTTTAGTGTTTTTTAAAAAACACCCCTTGAATATATCATTTTAATAATTCCAGAAGAATTTTTTATTATTTGATAGCCATGATGACATTGGTAACAACAACCAAGTAATTAAAACAGAATCGCATCATCATTCACTTAATAACCTACACGGGACTAAGTAATTTGTCCTTTTAGCAAAGAAGAAAGCTTGGTTTCAGCATCTTTTCCCATTGGAAAAGGGGAAAATATAATCATTAAATTGTGAAAGGATGGCAGAAGTACTGATCAATGTTTCAGCATCCAGTTTTTCATTGAAGATTAAATGTACTCTCAGGTTTCTAGGTTTGTTGGAGGACAAAAGGTTTTTTGATAGACGGAGGAAGCTAACTGTTTCTGGAAGAGGCAGGTCGGCATCACCCTTCCCAGCTCTTCTCCGCGGTTTGGGGAAACGCTTCCCTTGATTCTGCTCACTGGGAGAAGCAACAGCTGGTCCTCCTCCCCCTGATGGAGGCTGCCACCATTTCCTTTCCCACCCCAGCTGATGAGGGTGTCTATTATTTATGATCATTAGATTATGCTCATCTCTCAGCCTTTGGGCAGGTATACAAAAACAAATCAGCCCATCAATCTTTTCCTCCCGAATTTCCAGTCTACGGATTCACACCTGCCCCTCTCCCATATTTATTAGACAGAAAGCCTGTATCCACAGATGGGCCTTAACTGGGAAGGAAAGTAAAAACAAAATTTAGAAGCATGAAAACCTACAGATAATCCTGTAATCTTGCTCATATTATTGAAAAAAAGAAAGATCATTAGCTGTTGATCATCTTCAGTTTGCAAGTCGTCATCAGCAGTGTCTCATCTGTACTGAATGCTGTTTAGATTCAAATACATCAGCACATACAAATATCAAGGATACGAGGTATATGTTCAAATTCATAAAAATATACTGAGAAAGAAAATATGTTCAATGCAATAAAGAAATAGTCCTTTGTGAAACACTAAGTAGCCCTGACAGATATTTAGTTTCTGGGACAGAGTTTTCTCCAAAGCAAACTCATTAAAGTGTTTTAAGAAAATGAACCTGTGTCACTATTTAAAAAACTCCACAGTTTTCAAAATAGTATTTGTCTTATCTGAGTGTTACAAAGCCTGGAGTGTTTCTACAGTCCTGCAGCCATGTATAAAATCACCCTGGTGCTGGTTGAGTTTTTAGATACTGATCACAATGAAACTGCAGTTTGAATTGAATTAACTGAATTTTTTGGCTTCCTGTAAGAAATATAACTTGATGGACACTATGCTTATCTTTAATATAAGAAATATAAGACTAAGTTTAGTAACTTTTGAAATAACATGAATTCATGTAATAACATGAATCAAATTTGAGGCGAGGGATTTCTTTTAGGGTTCTATTAACAAAGCCACTGTAAATAAATGAAAAGTAAAAATGGTGAGGGTTAGCCCCCGTGAAGAGGCTGTCATTTCTGTAATAAGACAGATGTTTAAACACATGCCCTCTGGAATGGACTTCACATGATCTCTGACTGCAACTGCACCTTAAAGTGTACTCAGGAGATAAGGAACTCTGGAAAAAAACACTGAAAAAGGAAAAAAAAAAAAACTTTCCATATGTTTAATTCTAATTATGTAAAATTATAAAATTAATTTTGGTAATATTCTCTACATGTTATCTACTTATAATTTCCCTGCTTTCAGAGAGCCTATACATAACCTCACTAAGGCTCAAAGGACATAAAGGCAAGAGCTGAATATTAATCATAAATAAAGTTTAAATAAACTATCTTTCAGGTATTGATTTTTGAATTATCTTTAGACAGTCCTTATCTGCTTCCCCGTAGAAGGCAATGGCACCCCACTCCAGTACTCTTGCCTGGAAAATCCCATGGATGGAGGAGCCTGGTGGGCTGCAGTCTATGGGGTCGCAAAGGGTCGGGCGTGACGGAGCGACTTCACTTTCACTTTTCACTTTCATTCATTGGACAAGGAAAGGGCAACTCACTCCAGTGTTCTTGCCTGGAGAATCCCAGGGATGGCGGAGCCTGATGCGCTGCCGTCTATGGGGTCGCACAGAGTGGGACACAACTGAAGCGACTTAGCAGCAGCAGCAGCAGCAGTATCTGCTTCACAAGGATTTTAAAGTCCAAAATTTGCTTCAAGTGTCCATTTCTCTATCATTATTTGTGTCTATACCTACATCTACAGCAACATCCATAGCTATATTCTCATCTATATTCCTTACATTATTCCTATACATATTCATATCAATGTAACTATTTCAAGAGTCTCAGAATAACAAATCATTACTAGTTTTATTTTCCTTGAAACAGGTAAGTTTGTTAAAAGTAAGCCTGTGTTAGGTGAATTCTATCAACCATTTAGAAAAGAGTTAACACCTACACTTCTGAAACTCTTTCAAAAAATTTCAGAGGAACACTCTCAAGCTCATTCTATGAGGCTACCACTAATTACCCTGAAACAAAAACCAGAAAAAAAAGAAAATTACTGGCCAGTATCACTGATGAACATAAACACAAAGATCCTCAACAAAATACTAGCAAATGAAGTCCAATAACACATTAAAAGAATCATACACCATGATCACATGGGCTTTACCTCAGGGATGCAAGGGTTTTCAACATATGTAAATTGACTGGTGTGACACACCACATCAACAAATTGATGCATAAAAACCATATGATCATCTCAATAAATACAGAATAAGCCTTTAACAAAATTCAACACCCACTTAATGATAAAAACTCTTCAGAAAATGGGCATAGAGGGAACCTATATCAAAATACATGTTAGTCACTCAGTCGTGTCCGACTCTTGGTGACCCCGTGGACTGCAGCCCACCAGGCTCCTCTGTCCATGAGATTTTCCAGACAAGGATACTGGAGTGGGTTGCCATTTCCTTCTCCAGCGGATCTTCCCAATGCAGGGATTGAACCCTGGTCTCCTGCATTGCAGGCAGACACTTTACATTCTGAGCCACCAGTGAAGCCCCATATCAACATAATAAAGAGGGTCGGGCGTGACGGAGCGACTTCACTTTCACTTTTCACTTTCATTCATTGGACAAGGAAAGGGCAACTCACTCCAGTGTTCTTGCCTGGAGAATCCCAGGGATGGCGGAGCCTGATGCGCTGCCGTCTATGGGGTCGCACAGAGTGGGACACAACTGAAGCGACTTAGCAGCAGCAGCAGCAGCAGTATCTGCTTCACAAGGATTTTAAAGTCCAAAATTTGCTTCAAGTGTCCATTTCTCTATCATTATTTGTGTCTATACCTACATCTACAGCAACATCCATAGCTATATTCTCATCTATATTCCTTACATTATTCCTATACATATTCATATCAATGTAACTATTTCAAGAGTCTCAGAATAACAAATCATTACTAGTTTTATTTTCCTTGAAACAGGTAAGTTTGTTAAAAGTAAGCCTGTGTTAGGTGAATTCTATCAACCATTTAGAAAAGAGTTAACACCTACACTTCTGAAACTCTTTCAAAAAATTTCAGAGGAACACTCTCAAGCTCATTCTATGAGGCTACCACTAATTACCCTGAAACAAAAACCAGAAAAAAAAGAAAATTACTGGCCAGTATCACTGATGAACATAAACACAAAGATCCTCAACAAAATACTAGCAAATGAAGTCCAATAACACATTAAAAGAATCATACACCATGATCACATGGGCTTTACCTCAGGGATGCAAGGGTTTTCAACATATGTAAATTGACTGGTGTGACACACCACATCAACAAATTGATGCATAAAAACCATATGATCATCTCAATAAATACAGAATAAGCCTTTAACAAAATTCAACACCCACTTAATGATAAAAACTCTTCAGAAAATGGGCATAGAGGGAACCTATATCAAAATACATGTTAGTCACTCAGTCGTGTCCGACTCTTGGTGACCCCGTGGACTGCAGCCCACCAGGCTCCTCTGTCCATGAGATTTTCCAGACAAGGATACTGGAGTGGGTTGCCATTTCCTTCTCCAGCGGATCTTCCCAATGCAGGGATTGAACCCTGGTCTCCTGCATTGCAGGCAGACACTTTACATTCTGAGCCACCAGTGAAGCCCCATATCAACATAATAAAGACAAAATTTCACAAACCCACAGCAAAAATCATTCTTAATGGTGAAAAACTCAAAGCATTTCCTCTAAGATCAGGAAAAAGACAACTTCTCCCACTTTTATTCAATGTAGTTTTGGAAGTTCTAGCCACAGCAGTCAGAGAAGAAAAATAAATAAAGAAATCCAAACTGGGAAAGAAGAAGTAAAACTGTCTTCCAATGGCATCTTTCACAGAATTAAAACAAACAAATCTACAATTTGTACAAAAACATTAAAGATTCTGAACAGCAAAAGCAATCTTGAGAAAGAAAATTGGAGCTGGAAGAATCTCAGGTTCTCTGACTTTAGACTATTTTACAAAGCTACAGTCATCAAGACATTATGGTACTGACCCAAAGACAGAAATATATATCAAAAGAGCAGGATAGAAAGCCTAGATATAAACCCACACAATTATGGTCAATTAATCTACAACAAAAAAGACAAGAATATACAGTGGAGAAAATGCAGTCTCCATTGTATATTCTTATACAAGTGGTTCTGGGAAAACTGGACAGCTATATATAAAAGAATGAATTAGGATATACCTTTACAGCATACACAAAAATAAACTCCAAATGGATTAAAGACCTAAATGTAAGGCCAAGAACCACAAAACTCTTATAGGAAGACATCAGCAGAGCACTTTTTGACATAAATTGAAGAAAGATTTTTTTTGACCCACCTCCTACAGTAATGAAAATAAAAACAAAAATAAAGAAATGAGACCTAATGAAATGTGAAAGTTTATGTACAGCAAAGGAAACCATAAGCAAGATGAAAAGACAACCTCAGAATGGGAGAAATGAAGCCATGACAAGGAATTAATTTCCAAAAATATACAAATAGCTCACTCAGTTCAGTATCAGAAAAGAAATCCAATCCAAAAAAAATGGGCACAAAATCTAAATAGACATTTTTTCAAAGAAGACATATAGATGACCAACAGGCACATGAAAAGATGATTGTATCACTAATTACTGTGTGTTACTGGCTCAGTCATGTCCGACTCTTTGCCACCCCATGGACTATAGCCTGCCAGGCTCCTTTGTCCTTGGTATTCTCCAGGCAAGAATACTAGAGTGGGTTGCCATTTCCTTCTCCAGCAGATCTCCCCAACCCAGGATTTGAACCCCAGGTCTCCCACATTGCAGGTGGATTCTTTACCATCTGAGCCACCAGGGAAGCCCATCACTATTTATTACAGAAATGCAAATCAAAAAAAAAAAAAATGATGTTCCACCCCACACTATTCAGAATGGCCATTATCAAAATATATACAAACAATAAATGCTGGAGAGGGCGTGGAGAAAAGGTAACATTCTTAGACTATTGGTGGGAATGTAAACTGAAACAGCCACTATGGAGAACAGTATGAAGGTTCATCAAAAAATGAAAAATAAAACTACCATATGACCCAGAAATCCCACTTCTGAGCGTATTCCCAGAGAAAACCATAGTTCTAAAAGAACATGTACCCCAATGTTCATTGGAGCACTATTTACAATAGTCAAAATATGAAAGTAACCTAAATGTCCATCAACAGAGGAATGGATAAAGAAGCGACCTACTTCATATAAATATAGTGGTGGAAATGCCATATAGAATATGGTAAGATATTAGGTAAATTTGCAGTTTCGAGTTCAAAGAATATGTGATCCTGAACTTTCCATATGTAAATGCTGGTAGTCTTGAGGATCTACTTTAAATGTTTAAAATTCTCTACTACTACTTACTGTCATAGCCATCAATCTCACATTTTATTCTTTCACTTCCCTTGAACTTTCTTTTTTCCATGATATGTATTTCTACCATATTTCAGCTTAGCCATCATTTTATTTTAGGAATACATCTATCTTGTCTAAGAGTAACATCAGATGTTCCTGAAGGTTATAGTGAAATTGTTATCACTTGAAAGCAAAAATGCAATCTTTTCTCTTTATACATGTAAAATAAATGTCTCAGGTTTACTACTAGTAAGATAAAGAAGTAGAAGGGTTTCCCTTGTGCAAAAAATTTTGCTTTTAACTAAGATTTATCACTATTTCCTTGTGACTTTAAAACAGATATATATTGCAGTTTTTATACATATTTGGCAATCCTATTTTTATCTTTATTCACATGCTAATTTTTTAAAGAAAAATCAAACAGCTGGAGATTTTATCATTACCTATTCCGTGCAGTAATTATAGCAATTATATTATTTACTCTTTTAAGCACCTTGAAGTGTTCTTGTACCATGCTAAGCATCATATAAGTTACTGATAGTAGGTAGATTAAATACAAACTAACTTGTTCAAATATATTCATGAGTTTTGAATATTTCAATTATGTTTAATGGAAATGAAAGCTGCTCTATCTAAAAGATGTTGATTTTCAGTGAAATATCTTATGATTTTTCAGTATAAAAACCGGTCAATTTTTAATTGACCAGTTCTCACCTTTATAGTTTTACCTTTGGGACAAAAACAATTGCATATTTTTAGTAAAATATGTTGTTCTGGAATCAATGTAAAGGGCAGATAGATAGCCATTTTAAGTGATCAGACAGTTATTTTAAGAATGCATTGATCTACCTCTGAAGTCAGTAATCTCAAATCACAAGGTTAATGTCAATCTATTTTTTTTTTTAAAGGTAAAGGCAAGTTTTTTCAAAGACAGATATGCACTGATATTTTTAGCACTCTCAAGAGTCTGAAATTCCAGAGTATATATTCCCTGGTGTTTGAGAACCACAGGCTGTGCATGAACAATGTGTGATTCTAAGTGGAACTCCTTTACCTCAGTGCTTAGAGGGTTTTTCTTATTAGGCAAGCCACACAATTAATTATAATCTAATTATGACTTTGGGTCAATAAGGTTTGATATGGACCTTGTTGTTTTTTCACACCAAAATCCTGAAATGAGTAGTAAAATCCTCTTCTCTGTTCTCTTTTGCCGCTGCTACTGATGCTCCTCTGAATGAGGCATTGGGGTGGGGGGTGCTGCTGCCTGTACTATCAGCACATTCTTCTGAAAGCCTATCCACGTAACTAATGATTACTTTGTCTTAAACCTAGGCTGATTTGCTCCATCTTACCCCTGGGAATTTCCCAAGGGTTGGCATTTGTCTTCTGATTATATATGTACTGTGTCCTAAGAGATCACATCTTGTTTTCTTCCTGTTTTTACTCCTGAAGTAATGTCTTCAGAAATCTTTGTTTCCCCTCTCACTTTCCTTTTGGGTTTAACTGTGGGGGTTTGATATAAGTGAAAATTAACTTTGTAAGCAGTAACCACAACCTATATTGTGCTAAGGATAACAGCTGTTTGCACTGAATCAGTTTTACTTAACAATTCCCCACCAATATACCTAGATTACTGAGCAGGACTGTGTGTCATGTGCTAACCTGAAATGTGACAAAGATCATAAAAAGTGGGATGCAAAGGTTTTGGTTATCCAGGTGGAAATATCTAACTTCTTGGAAAAGAATGTTATATTGCTGAAAACAGCATAAGTGAAACCATCCTTTGTAAATATCTTTGAGATTATATAAAGGGCCCTTAACAAGTCTCCTCTGAGACAACTTTCAGGCTTGTTCTATTTTTACCTGAATCTTCCTGACACTCTCAGCAACACTTGTGACATAGTGATTTTATTTTCCTTAATAGTGGGATAGAAGTTTATGTCATAGCTAAAAATATAACCCTCATTGTGATTATAGTTATTAAAATACAAATTGTGACAACATAGTAGTTATAGTTATTATAAGATAATTATATAATATGTATATTACACAAATATCATTTATAAATCAGTGTGAACAAAATTATATCTAAATACAATATCAATATAATGCTTGAACTCTCAAGCTCACATACTTTCAGCAGACATTAATTTGTTCATAAAGCAAATCCAAAATTGTTTAATTTTCAAGGATTTCTATAATTTGCATGACATCAGCATTTCACTGTCATCATCCGGTAGTTCTGACACACTACTGTATAGCTGGATCTGTTTATAATCCCTAACTCCTGTCTATCCATATATTTACAACCATCACTTGCTTGTCTCTAAGACTGACGCCACCTCTCAGGGCTCCTCTCACATCCCACCACCTCACTGATCTCCCCCCAGTAGATCTCTGTATACAGCAGAGATGCTCTTACTGTATACAGCAGTAGCTTCAAATATTTTGCAAAACTATCCCTTAAAGAACTTTACAAACTATCTAATCCCTTGAACATATATAATTTGTCAAATTTTTTCTCCACAAATTTCAACAGTTACTGTAAGCAAATAATTGCTAATATATAAATGGTTATTCTAAGCAAAAATTATCTCATCATTCAAAATGTAATCAAGTTTATGTGCCATAGATACTCGGTGTCATATTTCATTAACTTAAAAACTATGTGAAAAGTCTCTGTAAGACAAAAATAAAATATTATCCTTGCTATTCTTAGAATGCATATTTGTAATTCTGAAAATTTTAATTATTTTATGCATTAAAATATTTGATTTTCTCTAGCAAAATATATATACATATTACACTATATAACTGTTTTCAAAAGGTTGAAAACTAGAACAAGGGAAGTTTTGGAAAGCAGCAAGGGGAAGGGACACATAGAATAAGAAAATAAACACAATGGATTTCTTAACATAAACCATTCAAGCAACGAGAGAATTGAGTTGTGTGTGTGTGCCCAAGATGTGTATAAGAGACAGCATATCATGTACTTATAAGGATAAATATTTAAAGAATATTTCTCTGGATTAAACAGTAATGATTATTACTTATATATAATTGATTTAATAAATACCTATGTCATGCATAGCTATTAAATATAAATGAAATGAAAAAATTTCAAAATGCATCTTTTTGTGGCAGCTTAAATAAATTTATAAGCCTCTGACTTTAGTTTGTGTATCTCTATGTCAATTCTAGTTTTGTCTTTCCACTTTATGACCATAACCACTGAGAAAACTTATTTACATAAATAAGTAAAAGAGAAAGAAATGTGGTATGATCTAGTAGTGTCACAATTATTTAAACCCCTACTGTTTTAAAAGTCAAAAATCATATAGTACTCTACCATCAGAAACAAATCCTATGGTTCACTGGTTAATAACTACATTTTGGTTTTACTCAATTTTTGTCCTAAGCAAAGATTTGGAGACCACCTGACTTGCAAATAAATGTTTCCTGGTGTGCTGCACTCAATATGTCAGCAAATTTGGAAAACTCAGCAGTGACTAAAAGATGAATAAGTCAGTTTTCATTCCAATCCCAAATAAGGGCAATGCCATTGAATGTTCAAACCATACCATTGTGCCTATTTTGCATGCCAGTAATGTTATGCTCAAAATCCTTCAAGCCAGGCTTCAGCAGTGTCTGAATCGAGAACTTCCAGATGTACAAGCTGGGTTTAGAAAAGGCAGAGGAACCAGAGATACAATTGCCAACATTTGTTCAATTGCAGAGAAAGCAAGGGAATTTCAGAAAAACATCTGCTTCTGCTTCAATGAAGTAGGCTAAAGCCTCTGACAGTGTGGGTCAATACCAAGCCACCTTACCTCTCTTCCTGAAAAATCTGTATACAGGCCAAGAAGCAACAGTTAGAAACAGACACAGAACAACTGACTGGTTCAAACTTGGGAAAGGCTGTATACTGTCACCCTGCTTATTCAACTTCTGTGCAGAATACACTTTCTCAACACCAAGACCAACATGGTGAACATACTATTCATCAGGTGCTCCAGGATCTTTCACACTCAGGGCAATGCCTAGAGTAAGAGAGAAGAAATGAAATGCCTTGAATTTCTTCTCTGGCAGATTAATAAGTACATGCACAGGCTGAAGATGTGATGTTCATGCTTCTCAACTTATCTATATCTGTATACCCAGGAAGTTTTGGCATACCCTCAGAAATATTCAGACTCCATTCTGAAGATCACTGCTCTCCAGCACTGGAAAGGCCATCCAAAAATTAGGTCTTAATTTTAAACCAATTATGTTATTCATTGTTTCATGAATATTTAAGTTCCTCATGTGAGGTGGAGTCACTTGAGTTACACTTAGTTTATGTCATGCACTTCTTGCTACTAAACCATATCTTTCAGTGCAGATTAGAATCCCAAATATGTATGTGCTTAGTTTCCATTTCTAAAAGCATCAGTTAAAAAAAAAAAAAGGCAAACAAATTAAATAACATGATGTGGTCATTTTTAAATGTTAATGCCAAAAATATTTTGCATTCCAACCGCAGACCAAGGTAATTTATTTTGAATACAACTATAAATTAGATTACAGCCTCCCATGGAATGGAAATTCAGAAAGATTGCAAATTAGTAGAAGTCACTACATTTAAATTCAGTCTGTAACACAGTCAAATCCAGATACACATACTGTTTTCCCACAGGTATCCACATAAATTCAGACAACTACATTTATGGTTACACTTATGTTTTATGTATATGCCTATTATATTTATAGGGCTTTATTTTGTTTTCCCAGTTGGATGTTCCTTAAGGGCTAGCGTCACATTTAAAAAATGCTATTTTGTTTTGGAAATAAACATTTGGAAAAAAGAAAGAAATTTTTGGAAAAAAAACCCACTATTGATTAATTCAGAGTTTTGAAATTAAATGATTTTTTTTATAATTTTCTTCATTTTTGTCATCTTACTAAATGGTTTAACACTTTCAGACATCTACCTATAAATAGATTCTGTAAAATTCTACCTATAAGTGGATTCTAAAATATTTGGTTAATTTATTTCAGTTTTAATTTAAATTTAACCTTTTATCTTGATACTCAAACCTTCAGATAATCTTTATTCTGCTAAACCGTTTTACATCATAAAAGTGTGTCTCAACAGTTATCTTAGACTTTTGTTCCTGATTATCTAGGTAACAGTTTTCAAATTTACATAAATATCTATAAAAATGTTCCACATTCATAATCATATTTTCATGACTGACTTCCAATATCTCTACTTAATTTAAGAATCCAGAGCTAGTCACAAGTTAGTTTACTTTCTGAAGGGCTGCATACAAAACTTTTTCTATGAAGATTACTGCAAAATGTATTAATGTTTTTTCATGGTAGATAGTTTCTTTATATCCCCAAATTGTTGACTTTGTTTCAAGGTAACAATATATATTAGATTATTTGAATCTAGCCCTTTCCCAATGCCACTGAAATAAAATATTAAGAATGTAATCTGAAACAGTTCTGACAAGTAAGAATATTTGACCTTGTGTATGTGTGTGTATGGTAAGTATCTTCAGTCATGTCTAACTCTTTGCGACCCCATGGACTGCAGCCCACCAGGCTCTGGTCTGTTCATGGGATTCTCCAGGCAAGAACATTGGAGTGGGTTGCCATCTCCTCCTCCAGGGATCTTCCCAACCCAGGGATCGAACTCGCATCTCCTGTCTCCTGCACTGGCACACAGGTTCCACCTGGGAAGCCCTATAGTTGACTGACCTTAGCAACTATGAAATCTTCAAGTTCATAGATGGTGTAACATGATGCTATGAATTTGAGAAAAAAGTATCTAAAAGACTGTTCTATACATCTGTGTCTCTAATGGCATTGAAACATGTATAATATCATGTAAGAAATGAATCACTAGTCTAGGTTCAATGCAGGATACAGAATGCTTGGGGCTGGTGCACTGGGATGACCCAGGGAGATGGTATGGGGAGGGAGGTGGGAAGGGGGTTCAGGACTGGGAACACGTGTGCACCTGTGGCAGATTCATGTTGATGTATGGTAAAACCAATACAGTACTGTAAAGTAAAATTTAAAAAAAAAAGTATTTAAAAATATGGCCACATTTCATACCATGGAAATAGAAGACCTATCCAAAATATAATAGTATCAGTTCCAGGTTTCAGCTCCAACATGTAAAAAAGTCTCCACTCCTGTCCTTACAAGAAACTGGGCAAACTGAAAACCAGCAATGCTCCCTAGACCAACGAGAGGACAAAGATTGCAGGGTAACTGAAATTTTGAGATACAGGTCCATCTAATGAGAACTAGTCAAACTCTCTTAACCTGGAGCAGAAGCTGCTGGAACCATAACTGTTAGGAACATTTAAATGATAATTTTGATGAACTGTTGGGGGAATGAATGTAGACTGGTGTTAGAAGGGAAATAAATGGCTGGGTACAAGCTTTAAAAATGTTCTGTATTCTTGTGGGCTTTATCTGCAGGAAATTTACAAGGTTTTCTGAATGTTTCCCATGTGGCTCTAGGAAGGAGGAGATTAATCATCATAGCTATAACTGAAGTCTGCTCACTATATTTCCCATAGACTTCTGCTTAACTCTCCATGGGAGAAACTTGGCCAGAGACTTATCTCTATGCGGAAGATCATCCCTCCTGCTCCAGACTTTTCTATCCTTCCTAACTCACGAAGATGTGGGGTGGGAACTACAACCAATAAAACTGAAGGCTTCAAGGTCATTGATGTAGAATGCTGTAGCCAGAGAAGGAAGTTGGGATGAAAATGGAAGAAAAGCTATTCCACTGTGGAGAAAGACTTATTAAGGTCACATTTCTAAATGATGAGTCCATTAAATGACTGAAATTATAGAACACCTCCATACCCCACACCTTATGAGTATAGTACTAGGGCACCAGCACATTCCTAGGGGTAGCTGAAAGCAACTTTCTTTGAGGAAGATTACCTAGGAAAGCCTGAAGTCAAGAGATAAGACAAACAAGGATACCAGGGGAATGTGAAATGCAAAACTTCAGGTAATTCCAGCAAATATTAAACAGAGCCTGACTCAGCCAGAGAAACATAATACAAAACAGAAAGGTCTCTTTGTCTCAGTAACCATACTGATCCACAATATCCGACTTTCAACAAAATTACAAGGTTGCAAAGCATGACAAAAGGCAAGCTAAAATAATCCAAAGAGGCAAAGCAATCATCAGACCATATACAGATATGACATAAATGTTGGAATTGACTATGAGCTCAAATCCAGTATTCTATGACAACCTAGAGGGGTGCAATGGGGGTGGGAGGTGGGAGGGAAGTTCAAGAGGGAGGTAATATACAGATATGTGTGGCTCATTCATGTTGATGTATGGCAGAAACCTGCACAATACTGTAAAGGAATTATCCTCCAATTAAATATATATAAATTTTTAAAATAAGTGAAATTTGAACTATGACTAATATGTTAAGTGCTCTAATGGAAACAGTAGTCTAACAAACATGAACAAAAGGGCAACAAAAGTAGATGAAAATTCTGAGCAAGAGGCAAAGGGAAATACTAGGATTCAAAAATGTAATAGAAATGATGACTACCTTTGATGGTCAGTAAACAAGCTAGGGTAGAATCAAGCAGCTTTAAGATAAATCAATAGAAACCTCTCAAACTGGAATGCAAAGGGGGAAAAAAGAAAAAGCCAGAACAGAGTATCGAAGAATTATGGGACAAAAAGATTTAACACATGCACAACTAGAAAACAAAACATAAAAAGAGAAAACATTGCAAACTATTTTAAGTAATAATAGCTAAGGACTTTTTAAATAAATGACAAACACCAAACCACAGATTCAGTAAGCTCAGAGAATATCAAGCAGGATAAGTAGAAGAAATAAACAAAAAGCCCTATATTTAGGCTTTCTGTTTTCAAAAGGTTGAAAACTAGAACAAGGGAAGTTTTGGAAAGCAGCAAGGGGAAGGGACACATAGAATAAGAAAATAAACACAATGGATTTCTTAACATAAACCATTCAAGCAACGAGAGAATTGAGTTGTGTGTGTGTGCCCATATGCAAAGTCACTTCAGTCATGTTTGACTCTTTGTGAGTTATTTAGTGTTAAAAACAAAAACAAATATATGATTCTAACTACAGGGGAAATAACTTTCAAAAAAGGAAGCATAAAGATTTTCATCAACAATAATGAGAAAATTCACACCAGTAAACCTTCTCTGAAAGCAATGTTAAGCTTTCAGAAGAAGGAAAAGCAGTTAATCAGTCAGTTTGGGATCTCAGTCATGTCTCTTTGTGACCCCATGGACTGCAGCACACCAGGCTTCCATGTATATCACCAACTCCCAGAGCTTGCTCAAACTCATGTCCATTAAGTTGGTGATGCCATCAGACCATCTTATCCTCTGTTGTCCCCTTCTCCTCCTGCCATCAGGGTCTTTTCCAGCGAGTCAGTTCTTCACATCAGGTGGCGAAAGTATTGGAGCTTCAGCTTCAGTATCAGTCCTTCCAATGAATATTCAGGACTGATTTCCTTTAGGATGGACTGTCAGAGTCCAGCTCCAGCAGCCAGGGAATCAGCCTGAAGGGATGAGCAGTGTCGGCGAAGAATGATGTAGCTTCTGACTTGAGGTGCGGGACTACAAGTTTATTTCAAGCATCAGGTCTTCTTTTATACTTTGACAAAAGCATTAGGTCAGAGGTTTGACATTTTCAGTCTCCCCTCACCCTGATTTATTGTCTCATTGTTGCCCTTCAAACAGAGTTCCTGCTTCAGCTATTCTCTCAGAATCATGTTTACTTGTGATTACATTGTAACTCATGCATATGTCTGGGCTGCATACCACATTCCTGTTTATTTCTTATCTTTCTAAATCCTGCTTGTCCCTAGTATCCTAAGCTCACTATCTCCTAAAAAGGCTTCTAACTATTCTTAATTATTCCTAAACCCTAAACTCAGCAAACTTCCTTTGCCATAAACATTTCCCTCACAAATGGGTCTCAGATAACAATCCTTCCCATGGCCTCAAGCTGCAGTCTACACGCTCATCCTGGGATATTCTTTGTAAAAATCCTTGAACAAATGTCAATGGTTACTTTATAGATTATTTTCTGGGCACAACGGCAAAAGGCTTTGTGCTTTCTCATGCTTCTCTCTAGAACAATAAGAATCTTAACATTCTTTCCAGCCAACTCAACCAAAGAAAGGAAAGAACAAGTCAGAATCACAAAACCTAACTCTTCCATCCCGGGACCATGCCTGTGGGATGAGGAGAGGGGGTTGGGGCTGTGCCTCCATTTTGTCAGTCATGCCTAACGTGGCTCCCAACAATGAACTGGTTGGATCTCCTTGCAGTCCAAGGGACTCTCAAGAGTCTACCCCAACACCACAGTTCAAAAGCATCAGTTCTTCAATGCTCAGCCTTCTTTATAGTCCAACTCTCACATCCATACATGACTACTGGAAAAACCATACTTTTGGCTAGATGGACCATTGTTGGTAAAGTAATGTCTCTGCTTTTTAATATGCTATCTAGTTTGGGCATAGCTTTTTTTCCAAGGAGAAAGTGGCTGCAGTCACCATCTGCAGTGATTTTGGAGCCTAAAAAATAAAGTCTGACACTGTTTCCACTGTTTGCCCATCTATTTGCCATGAAGTGATGGGACCAGATGCCATGATCTTAGTTTCTTGAATGTTATGTTTTAAGTCAACTTTTTCACTCTCCTTTTTCACTTTCATCATGAGGCTCTTTAGTTCTTCTTCACTTTCTGCCATAAGGGTGGTGTCATCTGCATATCTGAGGTTATTGATATTTCTTCTGGCAATCTTGATTCTAGCTTGTGCTTCATCCAGCCAAGCATTTCAGATGAGGTACTCTGCATATAAATTAAATAAGCAGGGTGACAATAAACAGCCTTGACGTTCTCCTTTTCCAATTTGGAACCATTCCGTTTTTCCATGTCTGGTTCGAACTCTTGCTTCTTGATCTGCATACAGATTTCTCAGGAGGCAGGTAAAGTGGTCTGGTATTCCTATCTATCTAAGAATTTTCCATAGTTTGTTGTGATCCACACAGTCAAAGGTTTTGACAGTCAATAAAGCAGAAGTAGATGTTTTTCTGGAATATTTGTGGATTTTCGATGATCCAATGGATGTTGGAAATTTGATCTCTGGTTCCTCTGCCTTTTCTAAATCCAACTTGGACGTCTAGAAGTTCATGGTTCACATGCTGTTGAAGCCTGGTTTGGAGAATTTTGAGCACTACTTTGCTAATGCATGAGATGAGTGTGATTGTGCAGTACTTTGAACATTCTTTAGCATTGCCTTTATTTGAGATTGACATGAAAATTGACCTGTTTGAGTCTTGTGGCCACTGCTGAGTTTTCCAACTTTGCTGCCATATTCAGTGCAGCTTATAAACTCAGTTAAATGAAAAAAGGAGGATCACTGGAAAATAATTAAATTGAATTAAAATAAATGCTTCATTTTTCTTATTCTTAATATAGAATATGACTGCTTAAAACAGTTTCTGCTATACAACTAACTGAGTCAGCTATGTGTATACATATATCTCTTCTCGTTAATTTTCTCCCACCCCATCCCTCCGTCTCACTGTGTAGGTCAGCACAGAGCACTGAGGTGTGCTCCCTGAGCTATAGAGCAGGTTCCCACTTAAGACTATTTAAAAATTTTAAAAGGAACTACATTAAAATTGCATTAATCAGTGAAAGTACTATACTCTGTTTTGAAAGAAATAATTTGCAGCTATTTGTTCATACATAGAAAAGCAAAAAATAAAGAATATCCATCAAACCATTAATTATGATTGACTTTAGAAGACTTTACATAAATTATATATTTCTAATGTTTAGTAGCCCACATAGTCAACAAGAGTCTGAAATGCAGTTCTGGGAATGAGAGAATGATCTCAGTTCCTATCCAAGGCAAACCATTCAGTAAACAGTAATGCAAGCCTATGCCCCAGCCACTAATGTTGAAGAAGCTGAAGTTGAATGGTTCTACGAAGACCTACAGGCCTTCTAGATTTAAAACCAAAAAAGATGTTCTTTTCCTCATAGGGGATTGGAATGCAAAAGTAGGAAGTCAAGAGATACCTGGAGTAACAGGCAAGTTTGGCCTTGGAGCACAAAATGAAGCAGGACAAAAGCTAAAATGGTTTTGTTGAGAGAACACACTGGTCATAGCAAACACCCTCTTCCAACACAAGAGACAATTCTACACATGGACATGACCAAATGGTCAATACCAAAATCAGACTGATTATATTATTTGCAGCTGAAGATGGACAAGCTCTGCACAGTCCACAAAAACAAGACCTGGAGCTGACTGTGGCTCCGATCATCAGCTCCTTATTACAAAATTCAAGCTGAAACTGAAGAAAGTAGGGGAAACCACTAAGCCATTCAGATGTGAACTACATCAAATCCCTCGTGATTATACAGTGAAGGTTACAAATAGATTCAAATGATTAAATCTAGTAGACAGAGTGCCTGAAGAGCTATGGAAAGATGTTTGTAACATTGAGAAGGAGGCAGTGACCAAAACCATCCCAGATAAAAAGAAATGCAAGAATGCAAAGTGGTTGTTTGAGGAGGCTTTACAAACAGCTGAGGAAAGAGGAGAAGTGAAAAGCAAGGGAGAAAGGGGAAGATGTACCCAACAGAGTGCAGAGTTCCAGAGAAGAGCAAAGAGAGATAAGAAGGCCTTCTTAAACGAGGAATACAATGAAGTAGAGGAAAACAGCATATCTCATCAAGAAAATCAGAGATACCAGAGAATACTTCATGCAAGGATGGGCGCAATAAATGACAGGAACAGTAAGGACCTAATGAAGGCAGAAGAGATTAAGAGGTGACAAGTATACATAGAAAAAAAAAAAACATACAAAAAATGTTTTAATGACCCAGATAACCAAGATGGTGTGATCACTCACCTAGAGCCAGACTTCCTGGAGTGGGAAGTCAAGTGGGCCTTAGGAAGCATTACAACAAACAAAGCTATTGGAAGTGATGGAATTCCAACTGAGTTATTTCAAATTCTACAAGATGATGCTATAAAGTGCTACACTCATATGTCAGCAAATTTGTAAAACTCAGCAGTGGCCACAGGACTGGAAATGTATCATTTTCATTCCAATCACAAAGAAAGGCAATATCAAAGAATGTTCAAACTCCTATACAGTTGCACTCATTTCACATGCTAGTGTTATGATCAAAATCCTTCAAGCCAGGCTCCAACAGATGTGAACCAAAAACTTCCAGATGTATAAGCTGGGTTTAGAAAAGGCAGAGGAACCAGAGATCCAATTGCAAACATTTGTTTGATCATACAGCAAGGGAATTTCAGTAAAATATCTACTTGTGTTTCATTGACTACACTAAAACTTTGCCTATGTGGATCACAAAAAACTGTGGAAAATTCTTACAGAGATGAGAATACCAGGCCACCAAGCCAGTCTCCTGATAAACCTATATGCAGGTTAAGAAGCAACAGTTGGGACTTTACATGGAACAACAGACTTGCTCTAAATGGGGAAAGGAATACATCAAGGCGGTATGTATCATCCTGTTCGTTTAACTTATATGCTGAGTATATCATGTGAAATGTTGGGCTGGATGAAGCTCAAGCTGGAATAAAGATTCCTGGGAGAAATATCAATAGCTTCACATATGAAGATGATTCCTATAATGGTAGAAAGTGAAGAGGAACTATAGAGCCTCTTGATGAAAGTGAAAGAGAAGAGTAAACAAAAGCTGACTTAAAACTCAACATTCAAAAAACTAAGTTCATGACATCTGGTCCCAGGACTTCATGGCACATATGGGAAAAAAGTGGAAGCAGAGACAGACTTTCTTTTCTTGGGCTCCAAAATCAAGTGGATGGTGACTGCAGTCATGGAATTACCTTGCTCCTTGGAAGGAAAGTTATTACAAACCTAGACAGCCTATTAAAAAGCAAAGACGCTTCTTTTTCCATAGCCATGTACGGATGTGAGAGTTGGAACAGAGAGAAGGCCAAGTGCCAGAGAATTGATGCTTTTGAGCTGTGGTTTGGACAAGACTCTCGAGAGTCCCTTGGACTGCAAGGAGATCAAACCAGTCAATCCTAATGGAAATCAATCCTGAATGTTCACTGGAAGGACTGATGCTGAAGCTCCAATACTTTGACCACCTGATGCAAAGAGCCAACTCACTGGAAAAGACCCTGATATTAGGAAGGATTGAAGGGAAAAGAGAAGAGGGTGGCAGATACAAGGAGATGTTTAAATAACATCTTCAACTCAATGGACATGAATGTGAGCAAACTCAGTGAGATAGTGAAGTCTGACTTCACTGGCTTGCTGCAGTCCATGGGGTCAGAAAGAGCCGGAGAGGACTTAGCAAATGAACAACAACAAATGTTTAATATCACCTCAGAGATTTTCTTACATCTCATTCCTTAGAATCGGGGCCTAAAAGGGGAGTTTTTATGTAAATGACTTATTCCAAGAATGCCCTCTGGTGAAAGGTACAAGGAAGTGATGGGAGCAAAACAGGGCAGACAGCAAATGACAAGGATGTACCTAGAGACTGACATACTGAGTGAAGTCTGTGAGATAAAGATAAATGCATGATATCAATTATATGTTGAATGTAAAAAAAAAATAGGCACAAATGAAATTATTTACAAGACAGAAATGGAGTATACACTTACGGTTACCAAGAGGAAAGAGGGGGTAAATTGGGAGACTGGGGTTGACATATACACAATGCTGCTGCTGCTTACTCACTTCAGTTGTGTCTGATTGTGTGGCCCTATGGACTGCAGCCCATCCGGCTCCTCTTGTCCATGGAATTTTCTAGGCAAGAATACTGGAGTGGGTTTCCATGCCCACAACCAGGGGATCTTCCCAACCCAGGGGTCAAACCCAGGTCTCCTGAATTGCAGGCAGATCCTTTACTGTTGAGCCATCAGGGAAGCCCCACCGACACACTGTGCTGTGTTGTGCTTAGTCGCTTAGTTGTGTCCCTCTCTGCAGCCCCATGGACTGTGGTGCGCCAGGTTCCTGGGGATTCTCCAGGCAAGGATACTGGAGTGGGTTGCCATACCCTTCTCCAGGGGATCTTCCCAACCCAGGGATTGAAGCCAGGTCTCCCACATTGCAGGTGGATTTTTTACCAGCTGAGCTAACAGGGAAGCCCCATATACACACTAATATATATAAAATAGAGAACTACTATATAGCACAGGAACTCTACTCAATACTCTAATGACATACATTGGAAAAGAATATAGAAAGAATAGATATATGTATATGCATAACTGATTCACTTTGCTGTAGAGCAGAAACTAAAAATATTTTAAGTCAGCTATACTCCAATAAAAATTATTTTTAAAAAACACAAATAGAAAATCTCAACAGTATAGCTCAGCCTGAATCCATAGGCATTCTACAATTGCCATGACTTGATGCACGAGGCTTGGCTTTTGTATCCCCTATCAGATCATCATGGACCTCAGTCCTTACTGGCACAAGGGTACACATATCAGGACACCAAAAAAAAAAAAAAAAAAAAAAAAAAAAAAAAAAAAAAAAAAATATATATATATATATATATATATAGCATGAATGTGTATTATGTTTCTAAGCAGAAAACAAAGATCATGTGTTTTCTGGGGGTGTTCAACCCTTCTGTTGATAGTTCTAAGTTAGGTAAATGCATCATTTTTTATTTCTATTCTTCTGCTATGTTTCTTGCAACCCCTAGTGTATGCCTTTCTAGAATATGTACACTATCAAACAGCATAAAACGCTGACACATCTTTCTGTTTGTGTAAATGTTTCTTCGAAGCAGTTTATGTACTGTATCTAGGTATTACTTTTCTTTTATTGCTCTCCCAAGTATTTAAATGTCTTAAAATTAGGCCCAGAGTCTTGTCTGTAAAATAGAAAATTAACTAGTAACTTTTATTCCAGTGGAATCATAAATCCTCAATTTAAATGGTTCTCTCATCTACAGCTTTTTAAATTATCTGTAACTACCTGATTTTACTCTGTATTTTGAAAGCTAAATCACGACTTTTCCATAAATTTAAGTTTTTACAATGTAAAAGTATAGTTTTAAGAGAGCAGCTGTATATAAGTGCTGTCTGTTTGTTCACAAAGAACTATCGCTACAGAGACACTAAGTCTTCAAAGAAAACTCACTCAACCGGGTATTCAGGGATAAAACGAAGTGATGTTTCCTCCACAAAAATAGCCCTCATTTCAAAAATGGTACTTTCTCTTTTACAATAATGTTATCAGTTCATAAGTACAAATAACTGCTTTGGATAGAAATGTGCTACAACCTAATACTGTTTTTTGTGTGTGCTCAGCTGCTTAGCTGTGTCTGACTCTTTGAGACTCTTTAGACTGTAGCCCCCAGGCTCCTCTGTCCATGGGATTCACCAGGCAAGAATACTGGAGTGGGTTGCCATGTCCTCCTGCAGGGGATCTTCCTGACCCAGGGATTGAACCCGCACCTCCTGTATTGGCAGGTGGATTCTTTACCACTGAGCCACCTGGCAAGCCCTTACATGATACCAAACATCGGTTGGTATCGAGAGATCAAATTGTGAATATCCGCTGGATCATCAAAAAAGCAAGAAAGTTCCAGAAAAACATCTATTTCTGCTTTATTGACTATGCCAAAGCCTTTGACTGTGTGGATCACAATAAACTGTGGAAAATTCTGAAAGAGATGGGAATACCAGACCACCTGACCTGCCTCTTGAGAAACCTGTATGCAGGTCAGGAAGCAACAGTTAGAACTGGACATGGAACAATAGACTGGTCCAAATAAGAAAAGGAGTATGTCAGGGCTGTATATTGTCACCCTGCTTATTTAACTTATATGCGGAGTACCTCATGAGATACACTGGGCTGGATGAAGCACAAGCTGGAATCAAGATTGCTGGGAGAAATATCAATAACCTCAGATATGCAGATGACACCACCCTTATGGCAGAGAAGGAGGAAGAACTAAAAAGCCTCTTGATGAAAGTGAAAGAGGAGAGTAAAAAAGTTGGCTTAAAGCTCAACATTCAGAAAACTAAGATTATGGCATCTGGTCCCATCACTTCAGGGCAAATAGATGGGGAAACAGTGGAAAAAGTGGCAGAATTTATTTTGGGGGGGGCTCCAAAATCATTGCAGATGGTGATTGCAGCCATGAAATTAAAAGAAGCTTACTCCTTGGAAAATTTATGATCAACCTAGACAGCATTATTAAAAAGCAAAGACATTACTTTGCCAACAAAGGTCTATATAGTCAAGGCTATGGTTTTTCCAGTAGTCATGTATGGATGTGAGAGTTGGACTATAAAGCAAGCTGAGTGCCAAAGAATTGATGTTTTTGAACTGTGGTATTGGAGAAGATTCTTGAGAGTCCCTTGGACTTCAAGGAGATCCAACCAATCCATCCTAAAGGAAATCAGTCCTGAATATTCACTGGAAGGACTGATGTTGAAGCTGAAACTCCCAGTACTTTGGCCACCTGATGCAAAGAACTGACTCATTTGAAAAGACCCTGATGGTGGGAAAGATTGAAGGCAGGAAAGAAGGGGACGACAGAGGATGCAATGGTTGGATGGCATCACCGACTCAATGGACATGAGTTTGAATAAACTCCAGGAGTTGGGGATGGAAAGAGAGGCCTGCTGCTGCTGCTAAGTAGCTTCAGTCATGTCTGACTCTGTGCGACCCCAGAGATGGCAGCCCACCAGGCTCCCCCGTCCCTGGGATTCTCCAGGCAAGAACACTGGAGTGGGTTGCCATTTCCTTCTCCAATGCATGAAAGTGAAAAGTGAAAGTGAAGTCATTCAGTCGTGTCCGACTTTTCACGACCCCATGGACTGAAGCCTTCCAGGCTCCTCTGTCCATGGGACTTGCCAGGCAAGAGTACTGGAGTGGGGTGTCATTGCCTGGTGTGCTGCAAATCATGGGGTCGCAGAGTCAGAGACAGCTGAGCCCCTGAACTGAACTGAACTGAATCCAGTTAAAATCACAGGTGTACCAATTGTAATTAACTGAATCATAGGCAGAAACTTTGCTATTAGAAATTAACTGACTTAAAAAAAAAAGGTGCTTGACTTATGGTTCACTTAAGGATGAGAATAGGAAGAATGTATGCATCATATAGATAGATCAATGTCTCTTACATGTTTTTACTGTATGAAGTGGATACATACATGTTCCTAAACATAATTTCTATCCATTGATTTTCCAAAAACCTTGAGAAATAAATTATTAAAGTAAAGAAAACATCTACCAAAAATTAGTAATGATAGTTTTATATAGAAAATTTCTGTTGCTTGCCTCCTGAATATACATTTTACAGTCTATTTATTTCCTGTCTCTTATACACATCTAGATGTGTATAAGAGACAGGTATATGCCTATTATATTTATAGGGCTTTATTTTGTTTTCCCAGTTGGATGTTCCTTAAGGGCTAGCGTCACATTTAAAAAATGCTATTTTGTTTTGGAAATAAACATTTGGAAAAAAGAAAGAAATTTTTGGAAAAAAAACCCACTATTGATTAATTCAGAGTTTTGAAATTAAATGATTTTTTTTATAATTTTCTTCATTTTTGTCATCTTACTAAATGGTTTAACACTTTCAGACATCTACCTATAAATAGATTCTGTAAAATTCTACCTATAAGTGGATTCTA
>SJYT01054429.1:41723-79742 GCA_006410635.1 Cephalophus harveyi | reverse complement strand
GTATTGCTGAAGCCTGGCTTGGAGGATTTTGAGCATTACTTTACTAGCATGTGAGATGAGTGCAATTGTGCGGTAATTGGAGCATTCTTTTGCATTGCCTTTCTTTGGAATTGGAATGAAAACTGACCTTTTCCAGTCCTGTGGCCACTGCTGAGTTTTCCAAATTTGCTGGCAGATCGTATTTAATGTAATGAGCTTTCAATTAATAAATTTAATCTTGTATAAGATATTAAGCTATTTGTAGAACTCTATATACAACAAAACATGTCTCTATACGGACTTTTTGACGTTGTAAACATATTTTGCTATGTTTTATTTTTATATATTTACAGCAGTCAGATAGAAGAAGAATAATTTTAAACATGAGTATAGCTAACTATGAAAAAAAAAAGCTAGGCATCATTTGATTGATTTTTAAGGAGAAGAAAGTGTTTCAGAGTCAGGGTTGTGTTTCTATACAACATGTTCATAATTCAATATGCTTTAAAGCTAATATTTATTTTCCTTTCAGTTTTACGTAATCTGCAAAGACGGGCATAAGAAATGTGAAATTTAAGTTTAGAGGGGTGGTTCAAGCTGGTGGTACAGGGAGACCTTGAACTCACCTCCTCCCGGGCTGACAGCCAACCTCCAGTTACACACAGACCAGATAAGACCTGAGAGCAGGAGGCCTGGTCCCCCAACGTGGGCAGGCAGCCCTCGGCGGACAGGGCAGAAGAGACAGCCGCACGGTCTCACCGAGACCCTGCCCCGGAGCCCCCACCATGGGCAGGAGGGATCGCATTCAAGTTCTAAAGGCCTCCCAGGGGAGGGAGAGATGTGTACCCCGGATCTGGCAACACACCCCCTGGGACCTGCAGCAGAGACACTAGCCCCCAAAACCCCTGACCTAGAGAAGAAATGGGGCTCACGTCTAAGGGCCCCCAAAGAGCTGTAGGTAACATTCTCCTTTAGGGGGAACGCAGCCCAGAAGCAGCAGTTTGAAAAGTACCTGGACTGTATGTGAAGAGGATTCATTTGCAAACTTTAAAGCATCGCTAGAGCAAGGTGGACACGTAGCGCTGTCTCCAGCGGGGCAGGTGCCCGCAGACATCATGTTCACACCTCCTCTCCTCCCGCTTGTGTAGACAGTGCAGACGGACACACCGTTTCTTGCTGCCTCCGAGTGCGGCCCGTTGGGTAGGGGGCTATTTAATTGCCTCGGGGAAGCCAGTGAGCGTGGGTGGCCACAGCAACGCCCTGCTCCCTGGCCGGGGCTGACAAGCAGGATCAATCACAGGCTGCCCCGGTCCCGAGCTAAACCCGGTGTGTACACACGGCCAAGGCACTTACCTTTTCCATCGTTGAGGCTGATCTGTGCAAGCCGTCAAGACGTCTTCCCGCCGCCTTGCTGATGCCAGTAGGCGTGCCCTGGCGCCCACACTTACCAGCTGCCTCACTAAAGCCAGCAGATACGCGGGATCCACACAGTGGATGCCACTTGATTACCTGGCCTGATGGGCAAGGGGCTTGCGTTCCTGGGCTTCAGGAACACAGTTTTAACAATTGAAAAGATAATTATTGATGGGCTACCACCCCTCCATGAGGGCTTTCCAAGTGGCACAGTGGTAAAGAACCTGCCTGCCAATCAGGAGTCTCAAGAAATGTGGGTTCAGTCCCTGGGTCAGGAAGATCCCCTGGAGGAGGCATGGAAACCCACTGCAGTATTCTTGCCTGGGAAATCCCATGGACAGAGGAGCCTGGTGGGCTACAGTCCACGGGGTCATAAAAGAGTCGGACATGACTTAGTAACTAAATACCAAACACCACCACCCACCCCAGGGCACTGCTCAGTCAGCAGATTGAAACACAATCCCTTTCTTCCTGTGAAAAAGGACTATTTACTCAGAGATGCAGCCTGGGGGACAGGCTTCAGGTTTGCCGCACACCTGAAGGCTCTGGAAGCAGCCTCAGGGAGCGTAAGCAGCAAGACGCTTTCTTCATCCACTCCCTTGGCTTGACTGCAGCCTGACAGTACCTCCTAGAAAGGAGCCTGTTAGCAATCATCTGGAGCCCCAGTGTTTGCAACTATTGTCCAGGAAACAGCTTCAGATCTCCTGCTCTGGAGGCCAGCAGGGTCTACAGCCACAGCCCCACAGAACTTGTATGTATGCATATTTCAAAAGCTGGTCCCTGAAGTCTAAATTCCAGTCAACAGGAAACCAAGCGCCAAGTGAGGTCCTTCCTCTTGGAGCACTGACAGGTCCTGGTGCACCCCTAACAGCGGGGATCTGTGGAGAATAAATCAGGCTGCTTAGACAGCCACGGAGATGTGAAAGACAACCACGCGCTGGCACAAGGTGTGAGTTTCCACACAACGCCATTCCTTCAAGACTGGGACCCTTCTCTTTCACTTGATACAAAGGAGCAAACACGGAGTCAGGAAAAATGAGGAAACAGAGGAATATGTTCCAAGGGAAAGAATTAGACTAAACCTCAGAAGAAAAAAAAAAAAAATATATATATATATATGAAATAGAGATAAGAAATCTACCTGTTAAAGCATTCAAAGCAATGGTCATAAAAGTGCTCACTCAACTGAGAAGAATGGGTGAACACAGTTATATAAAAATCATAAGTACTAAACAGAAATCATGGAACTGAAGAATAAACAAACTGAAAAATGCAATAGAGGGGTTCAACAGTAGACTAGATGAAGCAGAGAAATGGATCAGTAATCTAGAAGACAGGGAAATAGAACTGACCCAAATAGAGGAAGAAAAAAAAAAAAGTAAAGATAGTTTAAGGAGCCTGTGGGACCATATCAACCAGAGCATCATTCACCTTATAGGGATATTAGAAAGAACAATGAGAACGGGGAGGAAAACCTATTTGAAGAACCAAGGAATAAAAACTCCCCTAATCTGGGGAAGAAAAGAAACATCTAGGTTCAGGAGGCCAGCGAAAGATGAACCAAAGGAGATTCACTCCAAGACACATTATAATTAAAATGGCAAAAGTTAAAGAGAGTATCTTAAAACCAGTAAGAAAAAACCACTTGCTATGTCAAAGGAAAACCCATAAGATCAGCAGATTTTCACCCGAAATTTTGCAAGTCAGAAAGGAGTGGCACGATGTATGTATCCAAAGTGCTGAAAGGAAAAAAAAAAAACTTCTAACTGAGAATACTCTATCTGGAAAGATTATCATTCAGAATTGAAGGAGACCAAAGAATTTTGCAGACAAGCTAAAGCTAAGGAGTTCATCACCACTAAAGAAATGTTAAAGGCAGTTCTGTAAGCTGAAAAGAAATGGCACTAATTAATAACAAGAAAATATAGGAAAAGAAAAAAAAAATCTCACATGGGAAAATAAAAAGGGTAAATATATAGTAAACATCATGTATTCATTACACAGCTAGAATAGTATGAAAGTTAATAAACAAAATTAGTAAAATTAACCGAAACTCCAATAAGTAATATACAAAATGAGATGTAAAATATGACATTCAAAGCATAAAACATGCAGGGGGATAAATATATAGAGCTTTGGGATGAGTTAAAAATTAAGTTGCTAATAACTTAAAATAGAATGTTATATAAATAGGGTGCTATATGTTAATCTCACAGTAACCATAAGGGAAAAATATATAGTATAATAAATACAAAAATTAAAATGTAACACCAAGGAAAGTCAAACACAGGAGGAAAGAGTAAGAGAAGAAAAAAACATAATCAACTAAAAGCAACTAAGTAATCAGCCAGAAAACAATAAAGTGACAATAAATAAATACCTATCAATAATTACTTTAAATGTAAATGTGCCAATCAAATGAGCAAATCAAATCTAAATGTAACACCAAGGAAAATCAAATGACAGGAGAAAAGAGTAAGAGACGAAAGAAACATAACCAACTAAAAGCAACTACATAACCAGCCAGAAAACAATAAACAGAGTGAGAATAAGTAAATACCTATCAATGATTACTTTAAATGTAAATATGCCAATCAAAATATAAGTGCCTATAGAGACTCACTTCAGCAGAAAGGCTACAAAGTGAAGAGATACAAAATATATTTCTTGAAAAGGAAAGAGCTGGTGTAGCTATAATTGTATTAAGCTAAGGAAACAAATATTATAATAAAAGACAAAAAAATAATGATACATTATGTAATTATATAATTACATAATGATAAAGGAATCAATCCAAATAGAAAATATAGCATTTGGAAATATATTTACTCCCAAAACAGGAGCACTAAAATATACATTGACACAATTTCTTTTGCTGTATGTCTCAGGGAACTCAAACAGGGGCTCTGTCTCCACCTAGAGGGGTGGGATGGGAGGGAGGTTCAAGAGGGAGGGGACATGTGTACACCTATGGCTGATTCATGTTGATGTCTGACAGAAAACACAATTCTGTAAAGTAATTATCCTTCAATTAAAAAATAAATTTAAAGAATAGAAAAGGAAAGGAGCAAGAAAAATATGAAAAAATAATTAACTTTCTAAAGGAATTAGAAAAAGAAGAGAATAAGAAAGAAGTAAAGACTAAAAAACTCAAACTAAGAACTGATTCTTTGAAAATATTAAACTTTAGTTAGGCTTAAAAATATAGTAGGCTTAAATCAGAAATGAAAGAAGTTATAACTGACAACACAGAGATACAAAAAATCATAAGTGACTGCTAGAAACAATTCGATTCAGTTCAGATCAGTTGCTCAGTTGTGTCCAACTCTTTGTGACTCCATGAACTGCAGCACGCCAGGCCTCCCTGTCCATCACCAACTCCCGGAGTTCACTCAAACTCACGTTCATCGAGTCGGTGATGCCATCCAGCCATCTCATCCTCTGTTGTTCCCTTCTCCTCCTGCCCCCAATCCCTCCCAGCATCAGAGTCTTTTCCAATGAGTCAACTCTTCGCATGAGGTGGCCAAAATACTGGAGTTTCAGCTTTAGCATAATCAGGATTGCCAGCAGAAATATCAATAACCTCAGATATTCAGATGACACCACCCTTACGGCAGAAAGTGTACTGGAAAAATCATAGCTTCTGTCTCTTATACACATCTTATATTCTTTGTAACCAAAGATGGAGAAGCTCTATTCAGTTCAGTTCAGTCGCTCAATCGTGTCTGACTCTTTGCAACCCCACGAATCGCAGCACGCCAGGCCTCCCTGTTCATTACCATCTCGCGGAGTTCACTCAGACTCATGACCATTGAGTCCGTGATGCCATCCAGCCATCTATCTCATCCTCGGTCATCCCTTCTCCTCCTGCCCCCAATCCCTCCCAGCATCAGAGTCTTTTCCAATGAGTCAACTCTTCGCATGAGGTGGCCAAAGTACTGGAGTTTCAGCTTTAGCATCATTCCTTCCAAAGAAATCCCAGGGCTCATCTCCTTCAGAATGGACTGGTTGGATCTCCTTGCAGTCCAAGGGACTCTCAAGAGTCTTCTCCAACACCACAGTTCAAAAGCATCAATTCTTCGGTGCTCAGCCTTCTTCACAGTCCAACTCTCACATCCATACATGACCACAGGAAAAACCATATCCTTGACTAGATGTACCTTAGTTGGCAAAGTAATGTCTCCGTTTTTGAGTATACTATCTAGGTTGGTCATAACTTTTCTTCCAAGGAGTAAGCGTCTTTTAATTTCATGGATGCAGTCACCATCTGCAGTGATTTTGGAGCCCCCCAAAATAAAGTCTGACACTGTTTCCACTGTTTCCCCATCTATTTCCCATGAAGTGATGGGACCAGATGCCATGATCTTGTGGATCGCAATAAATTGTGGAAAATTCTGAAAGAGATGGGAATACCAGACCACCTGACCTGCCTCTTGAGAAACCTATATGCAGGTCAGGAAGCAACAGTTAGAAGTGGACATGGAACAACAGACAGGTTCCAAATAGGAAAAGGAGTATGTCAAGGCTGTATATTGTCACCCTGCTTATTTAACTTATATGCAGAGTACATCATGAGAAATGCTAGAAACAATTACACACCAACAAACTGGAAAACATATAACAAATAAACTTTTAGAATCATACAATCTTCCAAGACTGAATCAGGAAGAAACAGAAAATCTAAATAAACCAGTTACTTATAAGGAGATTGAATCAGTAATCAAAAGCCTTTAAACAAATAAAAGGCCAGGACCAGACAGCTTCATTGGTGATTTATATCAAATATTCAAAGATTTAATACCTATCTTTAAACTCTTCCCCCCCAAATTGAAGAGAAAACACTTCTACACTGATTTTATGATCAGCACTACCATGATACAAAGACCAGACAAAGACATCATCCATCCAAAAAAAAGAAAAAAATATATATATATATATATGCCAAAAGGAAATGGCAACCCACTCCAGTATTCTTGCCTGGAGAATCCCATGGACGGAGGAGCCTGGTGGGCTACAGTCTACGGGGTCGCAAAGAGTCGGACACGACTGAGCGACTTCACTTCACTTCACTTCAATATCCTTGACGAACATGAACACAGATGCAATAATCCTCAACAAAATATCAGCAAACCAAATTCAGGAATCTGTTAAAAGGTTCATATACTATAATCAAGTGAGATGTAGTCCAAGAATGTAAGGATAGTTCAACATCCACACATCTATCACCATGATACACTATTTTCATAATGAAGGATATAAATCGTATGATCATCTCAGTAGATGCAGAAAAAACACTTAAAAAAATGAAACATCCATTTATGAAGAAAAACTCTCAACAAAGTGGGTACAGAGTGAACACATAATTCAACATAATAATGACCATATATAACAAACCAGAGGAGAGGATTGTGGGGTGAACAAAATGGGTAAAGGAGATCAAGAGATACAAACTTGCCATCATAAAATAAGTCATGCAGACATAATGTACAGCATGGTAGACAGTAATACTGTAGGGCATACTTGAAAGCTGCCAAGTGAGTAAATCCTAAAAGTAAACTTTGTGTGATGACAGGTAGTAAATAGATTTAATTTGGCCATCACTTTGGAGAAAGAAATGGCAACCCACTCCAGTATTCTTGCCTGGAGAATCCCATGGATGGAGGAGCTTGGTGGGCTACAGTCCACGGGTCGCAAAGAGTCGGACATGACTGAGAGACTTCACTTTCACTTTCACTTTGCAATGTATACATCACTTCATGGCAAACAGATGGGGAAACAATGGAAAGAGTGACAGACTTTATCTTTTAGGGCTGCAGAATCACTGCAGATGGTGACTGCAGCCATGAACTTAAAAGACACTTGTTCCTTGGAAGAAAAGCTATGACAAACCTAGACAGCATATTAAAAAGCAGAGAAATTACTTTACCAACAAAGGTCCATCTGGTCAAAGTAATGGTTTTTCCAGTAGTCACATGTGGATGTGTGAGTTGGACCATAAACAAAGCTGAGCACCGAAGAATTGATGCTTTTGAACTGTGGTATTGGAGAAGACTCTTGAGAGTTCCTTGTACTGCAAGGAGATCCAGCCAGTTCATCCTACAGGAAATCTGTCCTGAATATGCATTGGAAGGACTGATGCTGAAGCTCCAATACTTTGGCCACCTGATGCGAAGAGCTGACTCATTTGAAAAGACACTGATGCTGGGAAAGATTGAGGGCAGGAGGAGAAGGGGATGACAGAGGATGAGATGATTGGATGGCACCACCAACTAGATGGACATGAATTTGAGCAAGCTCTGGAAGTTGGTGAAGGAGAGGGAAGCCTGGCATCTTGCAGTCCATGGGGTTGCAAATGACTGAGCAAGTGAATTGAATTAAATTGATTTCAATGTATACAAATGTCAAATCATTATGTGTACCTTTGAAACAAGTATGTCTACTATCATTACCAGTATGTCTATTATTACCTGACCTGCCTCCTGACAAATCTGTATGCAAGTCAAGAAGCAACTGTTAGAACTGAACATGGAACAATAGACTGGTTCCAAATCAAGAAAGAAGTACGTCAAGGCTGTATATTGTCACCCTGCATATTTAACTTATATGCAGAGTACATCATACAAAATGCTGGGATGGATGACACAGAAGATGGAATCAGGATTGCCAGGAGAAATATTAATAACCTCAGATATGCAGATGACACAACCCTTATGGCAGAAAGTGAAGAAGAACTAAACAGCCTCTTGAAGAAAATGAAAGAGGAGAATGAAAAAGTTGGCTTAAAATTCAACATTCAGAAAACTAAGATCATGGCATCTGGTCCCATCACTTCATGGCAAAGAGATGGGGAAACAGTGGAAACAGTAATAGACTTTGTTTTGAGGGACTCCAAAATCACTGCAGATGGTGACTGCAGCCATGAAATTAAAAGACGCTTACTCCTTGGAAGAAATGCTGTGACAAAGCTACACAGCATATTAAAAATCAGAGACATTACTTTACCAACAAAGGTCCATGTAGTCAAGGCTATGGTTTTTCCAGTGGTCATGTATGGATGTGAGAGTTGGACTATAAAGAAAGCTGAATGCCTAAGGATTGATGCTTTTGAACTGTGGTGTTGGAGAAGACTCTTGAGAGTCCCTTGGACAGCAAGGAGGTCCAACCAGTCCATCCTAAAGGAAATCATTCCTGAATATTCATTGGAAGGACCGATACGGAAGCTGTAGCTCCAGTACTTTGGCCACATGATGCAAAGAACTGACTTATTGGAAAAGACCCTGATGGTGGCAAAGATTGAAGGCGGGAGGATAAGGGAACGACAGAGGATGAGACAGTGGATGGCATCATCGATGTGATGGATGTGAGTTTGAGTAAGCTCCAGGGGTTGGTGATGAACAGGGAAGCCTCGCGTTTTGCAGCCCATGGGGTCACGAATAGTTGGATATGCCTGAGCAACTGAACAGAAATGAATTGATGCCAATTATACCTCATAATTTAGGAGCATATGCCTTTATTCTTTGAGACACTCAACTAATTCTGATTCTCTTTATCTAAAAGTAAAGTCACATAGAAAGAAGAGGAGAAAGCAGGTCTCATATTGTCAGGTCAGCTCTCATTCTTTGGCATTTACCTCTGGTAGCTCAGCTGGTTTAGAATCCCTCTGCAGTGAGGGAGACCCGGGTCCAATTCCTGGGTTGGGAAGATCCCCTGTAGAAAGGAATGGCTACCCACTCCAGTATTCTGGCATGGAGAATTCCATGGACAGAAGGAGCCTGGCAAGCTACACTTTGTTGGGTTGCAAAGAGTCAGACATGACTGAACAACTTTCACACAGTAGCCAAAGTAAATTCCTACATGTATTGTTCAATGTCACCAGGGAAGCAAGTATAAACAAATAAAGCCTTATTCTTACACTAATTCTGAAAATCCACTCCCCCAAAACACAAACTATCATGGCATAAAACTGAAACAGAATTTGCCTGAAGAGACAACTATGTGGATGTTTACCTACATGGGTCAACGCTCCACAGCAGGTTTTTTTCATTGAGTGTTATTTTTGGCTTATTACAAGTATGTATAATGTTGGACTCCCACAAAAGCAGATCTTGAGACAAAGTATTTGAGGACAATTTTGGAGGAATCTGAAAACAGGAGGGAAAGCAGGGTATACACAGAAGAACAGAAAGCCCCCATATGGGCACATTTTCCACCTGGGAAATCAGACCTGATGGGGACTTCTTAGAAACAGTTTAGACCAAATCTAAGAGTAGCTCATTTGAGGGGCAAGGAAGCTAGAGTGTTAATATTCCAGTTCCTACTCATTATTATTTGAGAGCTGTTTCACAAAGTCCTTTTTACATATAAATTACTATTAACAATACAATGTCAAATTATATCTATAAATAAGAAACTATTAGTAATAAATGTCAAATTATTTCTCTGATGATATGACTGGTAGGAAGTTGGTAGCCTACACATTGTGGGTAGGATGCTACTGTGGGTTCTGTTTTTTGCTTTTAGAATACCTCATTGCAAGTATTCATATTGATTAATATATCATTCCCTTGGGTATAGTAATTATATTTCTAGGAAACAGAAGTATGTGTACACTTGCAACCAGTATGTCTGTTATTAGCCCAGTGTAACTTATTTTATAAAACAGTATGTATGCCAGAGGCAGTTTTTCAGATGTCCATTGAAGTATTCGTGCCCCATTATTTATGGAATGCTGTGTTGGATACCTTCAGTTTACTCTCTAGATTGCTCTCCACTGGGTCAAATGGCTCCCTTGCCATCTAGCTTCTTGTTGAGATGGGCAGTGGGAAGCCCCGTGTGCTATCAGAGAAAGATGGGGAGAGAACAGTCAAATACTAGACCCTCCCAGCTCTTCCTTGCACCGTCTCCCCTTGTGAACTGCCTACTGCCCAACACCTAAGCCGCAATTCCAAGGAGACAGCATTCTCCACAGTATTCTTCTGTTCTCTCCATGTTATCCATCAGTGGATAATTCTCTCAAATTAACTCTGCTCCACTGTGCCTTTTACTTCCTGCCCTATGCCCTAACTGATACAATCATTTACTACATGGCAGGTGTTAACTTTTTGCCACCATTCCATCACTCACTCAGCACATATTCTTTTGAGGAAGACTAACAACGAAACTCCAGTACTTTGGCCACCGCATGCGAACAGTTGACTCATTGGAAAAGACTTTGATGCTGGGAGGGGTTGAGGGCAGGAGAAGAAGGGGACGACAGAGGATGAGATGGCTGGATGGCATCACAGACTCGATGGACGTGAGTCTGAGTGAACTCCGGGAGTTGGTGATGGACAGGGAGGCCTGGCGTGCTGCAATTCGTGAGGTCAGAAAGAGTTGGACATGACTGAGTGACTGAACTGAACTGAACATTATTGCCTGGGAATCCCATGCAAAGAGGAGCCTGTTGGGCTATAGTCTATGGGATTGTAAAAGACTCAGACACACTCACATGTAGGAAAGGGTTATAATAATAAATTTTTATCACATATCTTAACAATATGCCAGGTACTATTCTAAGTTCTTGACAATCATTTACTCATTTAAATGTCATTAACAGCCCTATGAGGTGGATTTCCTATTCTCCCCATTTTTACAGATAAGGAAAATGAGGCATAGAAAGTAAGGAAATCTGGATCATGTCTGGATCTTGTAGATGATGGGGCTAAGTCTGAAAGCCTGGCCACCTTTTTCTATAGCTCATCCTCTTAGGGGTCTTAGGCAAGGTAAGGAGGAATGAACCTTCAAGGGACTTAAAGTTCAGGCATGAACCATAAATTATTAGAACTAGAGATCCTAGAAAAAAGTGGGAAAGAACAAGATGGGGGATTACTATTTAATGTGTAAACCTGGGAAGATGCAAGGTTTAAAGTTGGTAATAATATATTAGTGGTTGGGGTGGAGAAGAGGGAAGTGTAATTTGAGGAAAAGACAACATCTCTGAAGCAAAATATGAGAACACTGAAATGTCTAGGATTATGAATTGTAGGGAGTGAAAATAAGCAAAGACAAAATTCTGAAGATATGCAGCAAAGTGGCTCATGGTATAGTACAGTAAGAGATGGCAAAGGAGGATTATCTGAAATAAAAGCTGTTAGTAAGAGCAGCAATTTTAGAAGTCAGCAAAAGGAAAAGCCATGACGTATGAAACAACACCTAGAAGGAATGAGGTGGAACTCTGGTTTTTTCCTAGAAGGGTTCCCACAACATATTTTATACTGCATGTACCGCTGAACCAAATTATATCCTCTAATTATAGTATGAATACCTTTGAATACCCCAAAATATTCTGTTTCTCTGAAAATATAGGTATACACAAGTTCACGGAAAAAAGTCTGGAAGAACATATTCCAAACATAATTGTAGTTCTGGGGAAATAAGTCAAATGGGAACTTTTAAATGATTCTTTCAAACTTCTACAAGAATGTGAATATATGTACAATCAAAATGACCAAAGAGTACAGACTTATGATTTTACAAAAGTTTCTGCAGTTGAAATATCCCTTCATCCCCTCTTCTATTAAAAGTACATGGAAAACTCACTTTGATCAGTTTCTTCTATATCTTTGAATATATTTATTTACTTTGGGTGTATGTTCATAATTTTTTATATAAAACCATATATGCATGTTTATAAAAATAAACATATCACAAGTACTCAGCTCAGTGTAAATTATCTAGAAGTGGACATATTTGTGTAACCAAAGAAATTAAAAAAATATCAGTAATTCAGAAACCTTCTTAGGTACCAACCAATCACCACTTCCTCCTTCCATGCCACAGTTAAAGTTATCCTGACTTCTTTAATAAATTTTATTGCCCAATTTTTAACTTTATAGGTATAATCATTCTATATCTTATATTTGAGAAAATTATATATGCTACTAAAACTAGCAGTAATTTTTCATTTTTGTATAGTATTTTATTTGCAATATTCAGTTACTTGCTATTATAATTTCTGGTATGAATATTCTTATAGAAGTCTTTAGCTACACATTTGCTTATATAATTTCAATATTTTACCAATAAATTGAATTCTATATCTTTTCTGCAAGTGTTCTTCTTATATTAATAGTCTGTTGCATTACACTGCATTTTCCCCTAATCATTTGTATTTTGACATGCTTGGTGGTATTTTAGCCTACTAGATGTGTATAAGAGACAGATAATCTGTAGTGAAGGATTTTTTTGTCATTATTTCTATTTTAATTTTGTCTTTCTAATTCTTGTTTAGGGGAAACTTTTAAATTCCCTGCTGTATTGAGTTTCCTTTCTTTACATTTCCTACTTAAAAAAATCATCTTTATATCATGATCAAAGAAAATGGTACTTACAACACAATACTTATAATTTTTATCTTTAAAAATCCATTACAATTTTCTCTATGCTCTGAACAGATGATCACATTTGGTAGTGTTTCATGTTTCATAAAATTATACATTACTAGATACTGATTAACTAATCCATTCAGTATTTACTAAAGGATCACCTATCTTTAGCACCTGAAATTGATGAAAAAAATAAAAAGTCTTTCCTTCCTGGGGTTTATATTCTAGCTGTGGAAATAAAACAAACCCTGCACATTTTAATTAAATATATTATATTTTCTCTTAATACAACCCATGCCATCAGGGAAGAAAGTGAAGCAAAATTTTGAAGGGTAGGTACTGAGAGAGTTTGCAATTTTGAGTATGATGGTTTGGGAAAGCTTCACTGAGAATATAAAATACTTGACCAATGACCTTAAGGAGTGGGAAAGAGATCTCCCTGCTTGTCTGGAGGAAAGAGCATTCCAGACAGAAAAACAGCCTCTAAAAGGGCTCTGATATGAGAATGTATCTAGCATCATTCAGAGCAGCAAACAATAAAAAGACTGATCAAGGTCAAGGAAGGGATACGGTTGTAGGACATGAAGTCAGCAATGTAATGAGGCTGCCGAAAGGACTTTGAATTGTACTCTGACAGGAGCATGGGGCACTGGAGATTTCTGAGAAGAGTGACATGATGTCACTTCCAGCAAAATAGGACCATTCCTACAGATCTGTGATGAGGCAGAGACAGTCATGCAGGATCACAGATGAGAAATTAACTTGGTTCTGGCTAGGACTGGAGTAACGAAGCAAGTTGTTGAATTTGGAATATTTTTCAAAGTAGATCCCAAAGTATATTTTCCTGCTATGCCTGTCAGCATATAAAGAAAATAGATCATGTAGGAAACCACAGTTGTGGCCTGAGCAACTGGAAATACAGAATTCATTAAAGAAAGAGCAACTGGAAATACAGAATTCGTTAAAGAAGTCTGATGGTGGAGTAGGTATTGGAGGGTATCAGGAACTGAGTTCTGGATGCGCTCAGTGAGATATCTGCAAGATGAATGAAGTCCAATAGGACCCGAGGTGGCTGAGCTGTGAGTTGCCAGCTATAGTGAAGTGAAGTCGCTCAGTCGTGACCGATTCTTTGCGACCCCATGGACTGTAGCCTACCAGGCTTCTCTGTTCGTGGGATTCTCCAGGCAGGAGTACTGGAGTGGGTTGCCATTTCCTTCTCCAGGAGATCTTCCCGACCCAGGGATTGAACCCGGGTCTCTTGCATTGGAGGCAGACGCTTTACCGTCTGAACCACCAGCTGTGAGTTGCCAGGTATAGAGGGAATTAAAAACCAAGAGGCAGGAGGATGTGAATGAAGACAGAACAGGAGAGGTGCAAGGGCTGAGACTGTGACATCCTAAGGCTGCGAGAGGTCAGGAGTCAGCAAAGGAAACTGAACAGGAGTGATGAGAGTGGGAGGATGAAGACAAAGACACAGAGAAGGCCTGATTAGAATCTGGTTCAGGAAAAATGGAGGGACAGTGGAGATGGTGAGTGAGCGTTCTTTCAAAGTGGTTTTTTTTTTTTTTCAATTAAGTTATTTTGATTTGATAATTACTTTACAATATTGTGATGGTTTCAGCATGGATTGGCCATAGGTATACATGTTTATCCCCCATCCTGAGCCCTCCCCCACCCCCCCGCACCGCTCTCCCCATCCTATCCTTCTGAGTTGTCCCAGAGCACCAGCTTTAGGTCCCCGGCTTTATGCATCAAACTTGCACTGATCATCTGTTTTACATATGGCAATACACACGTGTTTCAATGCTAGCCTGTCGAATCATCCCACCTTCGCCTTCTCTGGCTGAGTCCAAAAGTCTGGGCTTTACATCTGTGTCTCCTTTGCTGCCTTGCATATTAGATCATCAGGAGATCCATGTAATGGATACATATCTGACAGAAGAGAGTATGTAACTTCCTCTCTTGTTCCCAACCCAGTTCTGGTGTTTTCTCTCATCTTAATGGCATTGTAGAAGTGAGGTCAGTAGTAAAAGCTTTACACATTTCTTAAAGATTTCTCTATCAATGGTGATAGGTATAAGGCTCTATCCCTAAGACCTATAAGCTGAAAGTTACAATGAAAGACTTCTAGTCTTCTCACATAGCACACAGTCCCCCTATACTCCTCAACCTAGTCACAAACCCACATGTAGAGAGTATAAAATAGCAGCAATGTGGTTTTAAACAATATGAGATATAGTTAAGGTTAAGGTTATGGTCTTTACAGCAGTCATGTACAGATGTGAGAGCTGGACCACAAAGAAGGCAGAATGCCAAAGAATTGATGCTTTCAAACTGTGATGCTGGAGAAGACTCTTCAGAGTCTCTTGGACAGGAAGGAGATCAAACCAGTCAATCTTAAAGGAAATCAACCTTGAATACTCATTGGAAAGACTGATGCTGAAGTTTCAATACTTTGGCCACCTGATGCAAACAGTTATCTCATTAGAAAAGGCTCTGATGCTGGGAAAGATTGAGAGCAGGAGGAGAATGCTCCTGGGGGAACAGAGAATGAGATGGTTGGATGACAAAACCAACTCAATGGACATGATCTTGGGCAAACTCCGGGAGACGGTGAGGGACAGGGAAGCCTGCCATGTTGCAGTCCATGGGGTCATGAAGAGTCGGACATGACTTGGTGACTGAATAAAAACAAACATAAGACTTAGCAAAGATAGTTCTGTGTAAGATTTGGAAACAAAAATTCAGAGGGAGCAGGCTGGTGGCTGAGTCAATATTAAACAGAGTGATCTGAAGGAGCCCCATGAGAAGAGGTAACAAGCAGATAACATCAGGGGAAATAACTTCCCTGGCAGAGGCCACATTGTAGAAAAACAAAGATGTTCTTCTGATGTGAAGAGCAGGCAGTAGATGTCACGTTGGAAAGGGGTCTCCAGGCCCTTTGGTTCTGGAGAGGCTGATGAGTGGATAGCTGGAAGTCAGTTAGCAGAATGAATGGGTAAAGAACTCAGAGAAGAGAGAAATAAGCTGGTAAAATAATTTTTGCCTCCAGGTTTCAGGTTTGTGGTACAAGCAAGACTTAGACAAATACCATCCTAGTTAGGGTAATTAGGCAACTAATTAAAAGCAATTAACCCAGCCTCCACCTACAAGATGAAGAAGTCGGAGCTGCAGCTCACATTAGAGGTGGAAGCATCTGGCTGAAAAGAGCCTGCAGCTAGCTTTTGTCTGCTGCTGTGTTAATTGTAACTTGGTTGATTGAAAACACAATTTGGGAGGGAGAAGCTGTTCTTTTCAAAAGAAACTCATGTATTATGACAATCACCACTACTAAGATATCCATTTCTGTGCCAATATGATAGTAATATTATATTGTTAATTACACACAAATTTGCACAAAGATGCACATGTTCTTAAGCTTCATGAGCTGCAGTAGAATTCTTAAGAAAACAGAAAAAAAAAAAAAAGGGATACAAGATCTCAAGCACATTTAAGGTTGTTTTCACCTCATGGAGGCATAAGGTTATGAATAAAATTTCTAACTAGAGTAGGTTCTAAAAAGAATATTTAATTTAGAATAAGAATCTGTATACACACTCTCGGAGAAGGCAATGGCACCCCACTCCAATACTCTTGCCTGGAAAATCCCATGGATGGAGGAGCCTGGAGGACTGCAGTCCATGGGGTCGCTGAGGGTCGGACACGACTGAGCGACTGAACTGAACTGAACTGAACTGAAGCAGCCAGTGCTGATACCCTGACCCTCCTTTGTCTCCCTGAAAGCAGGAAGTAAATCTTTGTTGTGAAGGTACCTTCCCTGTATTAGGAAGGTAGAAGGCATCCTTATCACCAGAGAGAGGGAATTGAAGACTGAGAAAGCTATAGAAACAAATCCTATTACTTAATTAACTTGTTACTCTAAGCCCAGACTTTTTGTTGGTTTTCCAAAACCCTCACAGATAATTGTCTAAAGGTATGAAAGCGGCCTGCTTTGGTCACTTCTTTGAGTCCTACTTATATCTAAACCTAAGACACAAATGAAGTGGTGACATCCAAATTTCTTACAATCTGAAATGGAAACCACCTCTCCTCTATTTATCTTTCTTTTCCTTCTTATAACTTTTAATTTCAAAATATCAATACTTTATGCTCAAGAGTTCTTGTGTGTAAAAATGCTAAGTGTTAAAAATTACTCTGAAAGACATCTTGCTTTCTCTAGTTGGAATAATTCAGCTATATGTATTTTTAAATGCAGTTTCTGACATACTTTGATTTTAATATGAGATCTCAATAACCTCAGATATGCAGATGACACCACCCTTATGGCAGAAAGTGAAGAGGAGCTAAAAGGCCTCTTGATGAAAGTGAAAGAGGAGAGTGAAAAAGTTGGCTTAAAGCTCAACATTCAGAAAACGAAGATCATGGCATCTGGTCCCATCACTTCATGGGAAATAGATGGGGAAACAGTGGAAACAGTGCCAGACTTTATTTTTTTGGGCTCCAAAATCACTGCTGATGGTGACTGCAGCCATGAAATTAGAAGACGCTTACTCCTTGGAAGAAAAGTTATGTCCAACCTAGATAGCATTTTCAAAAGCAGAGACATTACTTTGCCGACTAAGGTCCGTCTAGTCAAGGCTATGGTTTTTCCTGTGGTCATGTATGGATGTGAGAGTTGGACTGTGAAGAAGGCTGATCGCCGAAGAATTGATGCTTTTGAAGTGTGGTGTTGGAGAAGACTCTTGAGAGTCCCTTGGACTGCAAGGAGATCCAACCAGTCCATTCTGAAGGAGATCAACCCTGGGATTTCTTTGGAAGGAATGATGCTAAAGCTGAAACTCCAGTACTTTGGCCACCTCATGCGAAGAGTTGACTCATTGGAAAAGACTCTGATGCTGGGAGGGATTGGGGGCAGGAGGAGAAGGGGACGACCGAGGATGAGATGGCTGGATGGCATCACTGTCTCGATGGATGTGAGTCTGAGTGAACTCCGAGAGATGGTGATGAACAGGGAGGCCTGGCGTGCTGCGATTCATGGGGTCGCAAAGAGTCGGACACGACTGAGCGACTGAACTGAACTCATACTTTGCTTTCTATTGGTTTCATCAGTTATATCTTTTTACTATCTTTTCTCTGATTTTACATTTTAAAAAAAGCACTGTCACTTCCAAGTCCTACCTGAGATAATACAAATATTTTGTTATCAAAAGATAATATTTGAATATCCTCTCTTCCAGGAGAAACAATGCTCTCTCCCAGCAGCTAAAACCACTTTAACCCTCCTAACATTGTTAACGTATTTTTTCAAATTCAGACTTGCTGAATATGATTCACTTGCAGTAGAAATCTTTCTGCTTAGCTGTATAATTCAATTACTTTGAGAACCATGTAGAGCCATGGGAACTTTACATGATTGAAATATGCAATGTTTTTATCGCTAGAAAAATCTCCCTCAGTCCCCATTAGATATTCCTTTCTCTCTGCTCCCAGTACCTGGCAACAACCTGGTTCTGTGTAAATACCTATTCTTGTAAAATATAGCTGCAATTACAAACATGCAGATTTTTATGGCTGGCTTAGTTTTATGTTTTTAAATCCACCCTTGTTATTCTTTTTATGGTGACAGTAATACATTATGAATAAACTAATATCTTTATCCCCACTCCCTATTGGATGGGTTTTCAGGTGATTCCAGTTTTACATAAGTATAAAGAAGGCTGTTAAGAACATGTGCATATAGGTCTCCAAGTGACCACATGTGTTCTACCTTTGAATGAGAATGGTGACTTGTGTATGTTTAGCTTTATAAGAAATTACCAAAGATCTTCCAAAGTCACTGTATTAGTGTGTGTTCTAATTATAAGTATGAACATCAAACTCTCATCCTTTATCCTTCCAAACACTTCATTTTTTTTTTTTTTTGGTCTTTAGCCATCCTAGTAAATGTGTAGTGGTATCTCTTTTTAATATAGATTTTTCTAATGAAAAATGGTAACAAATATTTATTTATTTCCCAGTTTTATCTCATTTTTGGTAAAGTATTTGTTCAAATATTTTGCATTTTTTAGTTGCCAATTTATTCTTATTACTGAACATAAAAGTCCTTCATAAACTCTGAATATAAGTCCTTTAGATGCATTTGCAATTATATGTCTCATGTATATAGCAATATGCTCCAATATCAAATGTGAGTTGAAGATTTATTATGTTATTTCAATATGAGCTTATTGAAGAGTCAAAATTTTTTGTTTACAATGAAATATACACATCTATTTCTCTGTAACTTACAATATATTTATTATGATAATATCCCACTCTATTGATTATCACAGCTGCAGGGTAAATTTCAAACTCAATTACTGTGAGCCTTTTAATAGTTTTACTTCAAAACTTTGGTCCTTTGCTTTTTTGTGTACATTTTAAATTAGTTGACAAAATCTATGAAAGTTCTGCTGGAATTTTACTGGGCTTATAATGAATTTTTAAATGAATTCTGGGAGAACTGACATCCTGACAGCATTCAATGGTTCAATTCAAGTATATCCATTTATTTAGATAGTTTTTATCTTCTTTCATGGATGTTATAATTTTCAGCATATAAATCTGGGACATATTTCAATTTCTCTAAAATTATTTCATGTCTTTAATGTTATTGAACACATAGGATTTACTTTACTTTCCATAAACAATTACTCAATTCCATTGTAACAAGAAATGAAAATGAATTTTGTGTGCTGTTTTGTATAGCACAACTTTGCTAAACTGGACTTGTTTCTCCTGGTGTTCAAAAAAAAAAAAATTTGCAGAATTGAAACAAATCTTATTTTCATCTTTATAGTAAACTTGAGGCTTCCCTGATGGCTCAGTGGGTAAAGAAACGTTTGCAGTGCCCTGTCCTGCAGTGCAGGAGATGGGGGTTCAGTCCCTAGGTCAGGAAGATCCCCTGGAGGAGGAAATGGCAACCCTCTGCAGTATTTTTGCCTGAAAAATTCCACAGAGAGAGGAGCCTGGTAGCCTACAGTCCAGAGGATCACAAAGAGTCAGACATGACTAGGCAAATAAGTACACACAGTAAACTCTCAACATTTACTTTGAATCAGTTTTTTGTAGTTAGGAATATCTATCTAGTCACACAGGGTTGGAGACGCAAATTTTGTCCAGAGTAAAAGTAATGGTTTTGACCTTTTACAAACCAAGATTCAATATAATCATATGTCGATATATGGGGTTATATAATGGGGTTCTCTTAATTAAATTCTTTGGAGAATACAATTAATATTTACTAAAGGAGGCACTTAAAATTAAAATAAGTTCTGATTTGAATGTATATGTATATTCAAAAATGTATTTATTGTATACAATTAAAGTTCAAAGGTAACTGCCACAATTATTTAGAGCTGAAACCTACAAACTAATATTTTTAGGAAGGGAATTTTAATAACGACATTGTTTAGAACTGCCAACAAACACTGTTAGTAAAAAGAACACCTCTAGTGATTTTAACACTGGCTTTAGATTTTAATATTTGTTTTAAATTTTAGATAACACAATCCTAATTGTTTGTATTCAGAGCAAATAATTTCCGTCTTATCAACCTTGATATCCCATAATCCCTGACTAAGTTTTATCCATTACCAGGAATTTTTAATGTTTCTTATAATTTCTTATTCAACCAGTGTTTATTAGCTAATCAGCTAATATGAATCCTTTGAGAGAACAGATTTTTAACTTCAGTTTTAAAAAGCAAATCTAGGAAATAACAACCAATACAAAATATGCATTCCATTCAAAGGATAGTAAGTATGTAATATTGTTTTGTAATTAAGTTTTACAGATGCCATTACTTGAGGATATCTGTGCCTCAGAATTTTACATATGGAATTCTTTATGTCAATGAAAGAAAGAAAAAGCCTTAAAAATTAAAAAGCACAATAATTCAAAGAAGCAGAAAGATATTCCATGCTTTTGGATTTAAAGAATTAATACTGTTAAGATGAGAATACTACCCAAAGCAATCTACAGATTTAATACAATCCCTATCAAATTACCCACGACATTTTTATATGGAACCATAAAAGACCCAGTATTGCCAAAGCAAACCTGGGGCAGTGGGTGGGGAAGCAGGAGGCATAGCTCTCTCAGGCTTCAGACAATAGTAGAAACATACAATAATTAAAACACTGTGGTACTGGTACAAAAACAGACATATGGAATAATGGAACAGGGTAGAGGGCCCAGAAATAAACCCATACACCTATGGTCAGTTAATGTTAGTCAAAGGAGGTGAGGATGGGACAAATGGGGAAAAACAGTCTATTCAGCAAGCAGTGCTAGGAAAGTGGGACAGCTGCATGTAACTCAAAGTTAGAACCCAAAATGGCTTAAAGACATAAATATAAGACAAAACAGTATGGAAATCCTAGAACGGAACATAGGCAAAACATTCTGACATAAAATGTGCCAATATTTTCTTAGGTCAGTCTCCTAAGGCAATAGAGATAAAAACAAAACAAATGAGGTCTCAAAGAGTAGGACATGACTGAGTGACTGAAAAAAATCAAACTTAAAAGGCTTTCGCACAGCAAAAGAAATCATAAGAAAAATGAAAAGACAACCTATGGAATAGGAGAAAATATCTGCAAATGACAACAGACAAGTATTAAACACCAAAATATACAAATAGCTCGTGTAATTCAACCACAAAAAAACTAACAACCTAATCAAAAAATGGGCAGAGATCTAGATATTTATCAAAGATGACACACAGATGACCATTAGGTACATGAAAAGATGTTCAACACAGGCAATAATTAGAGAAATGCAAATTAAAATTACAATGAGGTGCCATCTCATACTGATCAGGATGGCCATCATGAAAACCTCTACAAATAAATGCTAGAAAGGATATCAAGAAAAGGAAACTATTCTAGACTGTTGGTGGGAATGTACTCTGCATATAAGTTAAATAAGCAGGGTGACAATATACAGCTTTGGCATACTCTTTTTCCTATTTGAAGCCAGTCTGTTGTTCCATGTCCAGTTCTAACTGTTGCTTCCTGACCTGCATACAGATTTCTCAAGAGGCAGGTCAGGTGGGTCTGGTATTCCCATCTCTTTCAGAATTTTCCACAATTTATTGTGATCCACACAGTCAAAGGCTTTGACATAGTTAATAAAGAAGAAATAGATGTTTTTCTGGAACTCTCTTGCTTTTTCCATGATCCAGTGGATGTTGGCAATTTGATCTCTGGCTCCTCTGAGTCTGAGTGAACTCCGGGAGTTGGGTGATGGACAGGGAGGCCTGGCGTGCGGTGATTCATGGGGTCGTGAAGAGTTGGACACGACTGAGTGACTGAACTGAACTGAACTGGTGGGAATGTAAGTTGGTACAGTCACTTCAGAAAACTAAAAATAGAACTACCATATGATTCAGCAATCCCACTTCTGGAAATACACCCAGACAAAACTATAATTCAAAAAGATACATGCACTTCTATGTTCACAGCACCAGTATTCAAAATATACAAGACATTGAAGCAACCTAAATGTTCTTCAACAGATGAATGGATAAAGAAGATGTGATACAAATATACAATGGAATACTACTCAGCCATAAAAAAGAACAAAATAATGCCATTTGCAGCAACATGGAAGCAACTAGTGATTATCATACTAAGTGAAGTAAGTTAGAAAGAGAAAGACAAATACCACATGATATTACTTAAAGGTGAAATCTAAAAATATGGCACAAATGAACCTATCCACGAAACAGAAACAGACTCACGAAAATGGATTTGTGGTTACCAAGGAGAGGGGAGGGAGGATGGACTGGGAGTTCAGGGTTAGTAAAGAAATTATACTTCAACTTAAGAAAAGATCCTGATTAGACTGCATAAAGAGAAGGGGGAAAATTATGATGTTTAGACTGTTATACATGTGAGTACCAATGGGATATTGATGATATTAAGGAATAACTGATTTTTTAAAGTCTGATGATGATATTGAAAAAAGGATAATAGTTAAAAGTATATAATAGGTTATAGAAATCAATGCATGTGGTTGAAATAACATCAACTATAATTTCATGCTGTTTGGGACAATTTAAAAAATTGAATTTCATCTTACTGTACTTGTCACAAATCCTGTATCAAAATACAAGTGATTGCTTATAAATATTATATGTTTTATTTATAAAGATTAATTGGTTTTAAATTTGAATAAGTTACTTACATCAGAAAGCATTAAATCTGTTTCAGAATAACATGTACACCCAATGCATTAAGATAATATAAAATGGGTGGCATATTTGTAGCCCATTGTGTTCTATTTATTAATAAATTAGGCACCAACCATCTACTTGTTTTTCATAAAATGTGTCCATGAGAAGCACAGACATCACCCAAGTTAAATAAATCATATACTTATCTTCCAAGAAAGCCAATATTCTCATATATAAATGACACTGCAAAATGCCCTGAGAGAACACAGTTCTTATATCGCTATATCAGAAAAAAAAAAATTCAAGTTTACTTTTAACAATATTAGGGCAGAAGCTGAATTTTCTAGAAGATATATTCATAAAACTTTTACAATATTAGCACAGCTATGAACAATTATCTGTAACACTACTTTTGTAATACCCAAAGTGCAGGAAGGGCAAACTCTGAACTCCATAAATCACATTAAATTATATAAATTGTGCATGTATTTGTGAATACTCATTTAGAAAGGTTAAACTTATCAGTAGTCTAATCAATATTTGAATTTTGATACCATGAAAACATTTTATACCATATATAACATTAAATACTCTTATACTCCTTATAACAAATAAGATGATTATTTTCACAATTCTGTCTAATTCTAAGTAGCTGGAACTTCTCAATATATTATCTGACTTACCTTTGTTTATTCTTTAAAATACATGTAATAAAAACATGAGCTTCCCTGGTGGCTCAGTGGTAAAGAATCCACCTGACAATTCAGGGGACACGGGTTTGATCCCTGGGTTGGGAAGATACCCTGGAGAAAGAAATAGCAACCCACTCCAGTATTCTTGCCTGGGAAATCTCATGGACAGATAGGCCTGGCAGGCTACAGTCCATGGGATCATGAAACAGTCAGACATGACTTAGAGATTAAACAACAGCAACAACAATGAGAAACATATGCCCTTTTAGGCTATTTATTTCCTAGTCACCTAAATTAAAATTGCAGTTACTTCATTTGAGTCACTTAGATTGTATGTGAAAAACTAGCTTGCATAACTATATGATTTATGGGTGTCACATGAAATATTGAAATATTTAATATTCACAATGACAATTATGAACTAATTTATTGATATAGCAAAATACTTAAGTGTGCTTCAGACTCACAGGAAACAAGTCATAACTAACAATTTTTTAGTAAATCTAAATGTATCAAAATCTATAGTGAGTTTTAAATTGTGGTGCTAAATCTAAACATTTTAAAAAGTCCATCAGTTTCAAACTTGACTTCACAGAGAGACCGACTAGACACGAAGTTTACTCAGAAGGTCACAGGTAATGCTGGAGCTTCCCAGGTGGCTCAGTGGTAAAGAATCCACCTGCCAAGCAGGAGCTGGAGGAAACACGGGTTTGATCCCTGGGTAGGGAAGATCCCACGAAGGAGGAGATGGCAACCCATTCCAGGATTCTTGCCTGGGAAATCCCATGAACAGAAGAGCCTGCTGGGTTACAGTCCATGGGGTGGTAAAGAGCTGAACGCGACTGAGCACACACAGGGAATACTGGAAACATTGAACTATTTGCTTAGAAGCAAATTTTACTGTTATGACTTAACTCACCTGTTATTTCACAGCCTGTGTTATTCATAAAAATAATATCAAATCACAAAAATAAAAACACATCTATATGGCAAGTACCTGCCTTCATGGATCAAAGCCTTGTTTGGCTAAGGAACTTGCATAATTCAATGAAGCTATGAGCATTGCTGTGCAGGGCAACCCAAAAGGGATTGTCCACAGTGGAGAGATCTGACAAAACGTGTTCCACTGAAGAAGGGAATGGCAAACCACTCTCATATTCTTGCCTTGAGAACCCCATGAACAGTGTGAAAAGGCAAAAAGATACAACATCAGGAGATGAGCCACCGCAGGTCGGAAGGGGTCCAAGATGCTACTAGGGAAGAGCAGAGGGCAATTACTAATAGCTCGAGAAACAATGAAGTGGCTGAGCCGAAGCAGAGATGACGCTCTGTTGTGGTTGTAATCTGGTGATAAAAGTGAAGTCCAAAGCTGTAAAGAACAATATTGCATAGAAACCTGGGATGTTAGGTCCATGAATCAAGGTAAATTGGACATGGGAAAGCAGGAGATGGGAAGAGTGAATACTGACATCTTAGCAATTGGTGAACTAATACGAACTAGAATGGGTGAATTTAATTTGGATAACCACCATATCTACTACTGTGGGCAAGAATTTTTTGGAAGAAATGGAGTATCATTCATAATCAACAAGAGTCTGAAATTGCAGTACTTGGGTGCAATCTCAAAAATGACAGAATGATCTCGGTTAGTTGCCAAGATAAACCATTCAGCATCACAGTAATCCAAATATATGCCCCAACCACTGATGCTGAAGAAGCTGAAGTTGACCAGTTCTATGAAGAATTACAAGACTGTCTAGAACTAACACTAAAAAAGATGTCCTTTTCATCACAGGAATTGGAATGCACAAGTAGGAAGTCAGGAGATACCTGGAGTAGCAGGCAAGTTTGGCCATAGAGTACAAAATGAAGCAGGGCAAAGGCTAACATAGTTTTGTCAAGAGAACACACTGGTCATAGCAAACACCTTTTTCCAACAAAACAAAAGAAGACTCTACACATGGACATCACCAAAAGGTTAATATCTAAATCAGATTGATTATATTCTTTGCAGCTGGAGATGGAGAAGCTGCATACAGTCAGCAAAAACAAGACCGGGAGCTGACTGTGATTCAGATCATCAGTTCCTTAGTGCAAAATTCAGGCTTAAAGAAAGTAGGGAAAACCACTAGACCATTCAGGTATGACCTAAATCAAATCCCTTTTGATTATACAGTGGAGGTGACAAATAGATTCAAGGGATTAGACCTGACAGACAGAGTGCCTGAGAACTATGGACAGAAGATCTAACACTGCACAGAAAGCAGTGACCAAAACCATTCCAAAGAAAAAGAAATGCAGCAAGCCAAAGTGGTTGTCTGAGGAGGCCTTACAGATAGCTGAGAAAAGAAGAAAAAGTCAAAGGCAAATGAGAAAGGGAAAGATATACCCAACTGAGTGCAGAGGATAGCAAGGAGAGAGGCCTTCTTCAATGAATAAAGAAAAGAAACAGAGAACAACAATAGAATGGGATAGATGAGAGATCTCAAGAAAACTGAACATATCCTGGGAACATTTCATGCAATGATGGGCACAATAAAGGACATAAATGGTAAGGTCCTAACAGAGGCAGAAGAGATTAAGAACAGCTGGCAAGAATGCACAGAACTATACAGAAAAGCGGAGAAGGCAATGGCATCCCACTCCAATACTCTTGTCTGGAAACTCCCATGGATGGAGGAGCCTGGTAGGCTGCAGTCCATGGGGTCGCTGAGTCAGACACGACTGAGCAACTTTACTTTCACTCTTCACTTTCATGCATTGGAGAAGGAAATGGCAACCCACTCCAGTGTTCCTGCCTGAAGAATCCCAGGGACGGGGGAGCCTGGTGGGCTGCCGTCTGTGGGGTCACACAGAGTCGGACACGACTGAAGCGACTTAGCAGCAGCAGCAGCATACAGAAAAGATCTTATTGACTCAGAGAAGTTGGAGTCACTCATCTACAGCCAACGGTGAAGTCAAGTGGGCCTTAGGAAGCATTACTACAAACAAAGCTAGTGGAGGTGATGGAATTGCAGTTGAGCTATTTCAGATCCTAAAAGATGATGCTATTAAAGCACTGTACTCATGCCAGCAAATCTAGAAACCTCAGCAGTGGACACAGGAATGGAAAATGTCAGTTTTTACTCCAATCCCAAAGAAGGGCAATACCAAAAAATGTTCAAACTTTTGCACAATTGCACTCATTTCGCATGCTAGCAAGGTAATGCTCAAAATCCTCCAAGCAAGGCTTCAGCAGTATATGAACCAACAAAGTCCAGATGTACATGCTGGGTTTAGAAAAGATAGAGGAGCCAGAGATCAAATTAGTAACATTCATTTGATCATAGAGAAAGCAACAGAATTCCAAAAAAAAAATCTGCTTCATTGACTAAGCAAAAAATTTAACAGTGTGGATCACAACAAACTGTGGAAAATTCTTAAAGAGATGGAAATTCTGGGACCACCTTACCTGTCTCGTGAGAAACCTGTATTGGGTCAAGAACAAACAGTTAAAACCTTACATAGAGCAACTGACTAATTCAAAACGACAAGGCTGTATATCTTCACCCTGCTTATTTAACTTCTATGCAGTGTACATCATGCAAAATGCTGGGCTGGTGAAGCTCAAACTGGATTCAAGATTGCTGGGAGAAATATCAATAACCTCAGATATGCAGATGACACCACCCTCATGGCAGAAAGTGAAGAGGAACTAAAGAGTCTCTTGATGAGGGTCAAAGAGAAAAGTGGAAAAGTTGGCTTGAAACTCAACATTTGAAAAACTAAAATCATGGCATCTGGTCCCATCACTTCATGACAAATAGAATGAAAAAAGTGGAAGCAGTGACAGATTTTCTTTTCTTGGACTCCAAAATCACTGTGGACGCTGACTGCAGCCATGAAATTAAAAGAAGCTTGCTCCTTGGAAGAAAAGCTATGACAAACCTAGACAGCATATTAAAAAGCAAAGACATTATTTTGCCAACAAAGATCCATATAGTCAAAGCTATGGTTTTTCCACTAGTCATGTGAGAGTTGGACCATAAAGAAGGATGAGTGCCGAAGCATTGATGCTTTTGAACTGTGGTGCTAGAGAAGAGCCGAGAGTCATCTGGACTGCAAGGAAATCAAACCAGTCACTCATAAAGGAAATCAACCCTGAACACCCATTGTTGACTGATGCTGAAGCTTAAGCTCCAATACTTTAGCTACCTGATGCAAAGAGCCAACTCATTGGACAAGACCCTGATGCTAGGAAAGAATGAAGGCAAATGAGAAGAAAGTGGCAGAGGATGAGATGGTTAGATACCATCACCAACTCAATGGATGTGAATTTGATCAAAATCTAGGAGATAGTGAAGGATAGGGAAGCCTGGTGTGCTGCAGTCCAGGGGTCGCAAAGAGTTACCTATTCAACCAAAATAGAAGGAAACAGCATATGATCAAACATTTTCAGTTCAAGGTGAGATTTTAACAGGGAATAGACTTTCACCATGCCTGTGAATTAGGAGACCTTTATGGTACTTTGCCGACTAAGATCCATCTAGTCAAGGCTATGGTTATTCCTGTGGTCATGTATGAATGTGAGAGTTGGACTGTGAAGAAGGCTGAGCACCGAAGAATTGATGCTTTTGAACTGTGGTGTTGGAGAAGACTCTTGAGAGTCCCTTGGACTGCAAGGAGATCCAACAAGTCCATTCTGAAGGAGATCAACCCTGGGATTTCTTTGGAAAGAATGATGCTGAAGCTGAAACTCCATTACTTTGGCCACCTCATGAGAAGAGTTGACTCATTGCAAAAGACCCTGATGCTGGGAGGGATTGGGGGCAGGAGGAGAAGGGGACGACTGAGGATGAGATGGCTGGATGGCATCACGGACTCGATGCACGTGAGTCTGAGTGAACTCCGAGAGATGGTGATGAACAGGGAGGCCTGGTGTGCTGCGATTCATGGGGTCACAAAGAGTCAGACACGACTGAGCGAATGAACTGAACCGAGCTGAACTGAACCCTAAAGATGCTACTGCTTTCAAGTCAGGGAAGGAGCACCACCAATGGTGGACATGGTTCCAAACGAAAAGCACATAGTTACAAATGTGACTCTGCAGAATTCTTAGAGCACATGTTTTTCAACTAAAAGATTAATTATGTCTTATTGGGAAATAAGTCATAAAGAGAAAAATATTGTATATTAATGCAGATATATATGGAATCTCAAAAGACAGTGCTGATAAACCTATCTTCAGTGCAGCAATGGAGATGCAGACACAGAGAAGAGACTTGTGCACAAAGCTGGGAAAGGAGAGGGGGAGCAAACAGAGAGTGGCACTGAAACATCCACTTCATAATGTGTAAAACAGACAGCTAGTGGGAACTTGCTGTGTAACACAGAGAGCTCAACCCGGTACTCGGTGATAACCTGAGGGGTGAGCTAGGGGGGGGGGGAGGGGACGTATTTATACTTATGATTCACATTGTTGTATGGCATAATATTTCCAGGAATAAATTATTTCATAATATATATGTAAAAGATAATACCTATGGCCATTTAATCCATTAAGAGATTTTAATTAATACTAGATAAACACAGAAAATATTATATGGATTGATAGTTATCAGTAGAAATATAAATAAAAATGACAATTATATATTTCTTAAATATTAGTAAATATGCATGGTTGCACTCATGAATGAAGTTTTCCAAAAAGAACAGCAAATGCTTACAATGGAAACAGTTGAATTTTATGTTGGGTTTGATAGATTGTTTGATAATTATGATTTGCAATAGAAAAAAGACAGCATATATTAATACTGAAGTTTCAACTTGCTGATTTTTCCAGAAATTTTGTTGATTTTATGCTACTAAATCTAATATTACTACTTCTATAGCTCAACACATTTTTATGTGAAATTATCATTCTTTTCACTAATAATTAACTTTTCATTACAGAACTTTCTTTGAAGACTAAAGCTTTCGTTCTTTCATTTAACTATCATGTTTTACTTCCTTTAGAAATCTATTGATCTAACCTAGTTTAAGACTGTATGCTCACAGATTCAAACAAATGGAAGAAAACAAAATGAAATAAAGAGATGACTTTAATATGCACCTAGAACAATGAATAGCAGTAGCAGAACAATGAATAGCAGAGGTACAGAGATGTAAATGAAATATTACATCCTGAATTACAGGTAGTTTACACTTTTCCAGAAGAGAAGACAATTACTTCTGAGTCTGGTATCATTTTTCATGTTTCTCTGTTAATACAGAAATGTGAGAGACTTTACAAATTCAAATTGTAAAAAGGTGCCAATAAAGTAGAACCATTTCAATCAAAGGTAATGGATTTTTTTTTTTATACGCTTGTTTCTAACTGTGAAGCTTTCTCTGAGTTAATATGTTGTATACATAATCTACTTACAGAATCTTAAACCAGATTGATGGTGTAATCATTGAATATGTATTGAAAATACTTCTCATGAATTATTCTTTTAAGCTTAAAATTTCCAAATGTTTCTGAAACACAGGTATGCCTCCCCACTCCTCCTTGCCCCCCAGAATCCTTCCTCTCTCACCATATTTCTTGGCAATGATGATAGATATATATTAGAATGAACTGAGTTTGGACATAAGACACTGGAATGAGTTCTCATCGAGGTTAAAGTTTTGTTTGGAAATCAGGTAGGCTTCCTCTGTAATTACTATCATAGCATTAGGAAATGTCACTCACATAGAATCCTTTTTGTGTAAAATAAAGTCAAAGCACTATATGATAGATTCTCCTGTAACAAAAGTCTGTGACTCAAGGAATAATTTATATTATTTTTTTAATTGTCAATAACCTTACAATTTATGAAAGTGAAAGTGTTAGTCACTCAGTCATGTCTGACTTTGCAACTTAATGGACTGTAGCCGATCAGTCTCCACTGTCCATGAGATTGTCCAGGTGAGAATACTAGAGTGGGTTACCATCCCCTTCTCCAGGGGATATTCCCAACCCAGGGATGGAACCCAGGTCTCCTGCAAAGCAGGCAGATTCTACCATCTGAGCCAAAGAGAGACATTCTAAAGGCTGACTTGTCAGGAGTGGGATTTATCAGTTCAGTTCAGTTGCTCTGTCTTGTCCGAATCTTTGTGACCCAATGAACTGGAGCACAACAGGCCTCTCTGTCCATCACCAACTCCCGGAGTCCACCTGAACCCATGTCCATCGAGTCGATGCCATCCAACCATCTTATCCTTTGTCGTCCCCTACTCCTCCTTCCCTCAATCTTTCCCAGCATCAGGGTCTTTTCCAATGAGTCAGCTCTTTGCATGAGGTGGCCAAAGTATTGGAGTTTCAGCTTCAACATCACTACTTCCAATGAATATTCAGGACTGATATCCTTTATTTTTTTTTTCTTCATTCTTAAAAAAATTTTTTTTTTTTACAATACTGTATTTGTTTTGACATACATTGACATAAATCAACCACGGGTGTACATGAGTTCCCAATCCTGAAACCCCCTCCCACCACCCTCCCATATCATCTCTCTGGGTCATCCCAGTGCAACAGCCCCAAGCATCCTGTATTCTGTATCGAACCTAGACTGGCAATTCATTTCTTACATGATAGTATACATGTTTCAATGCCATTCTCCCAAATCATCCCACCCTCTCCCTCTCCCACAGAATCCCAAAGTCTGTTCTATACATCTGTGTCTCTTTTGCTGTCTTGCATACAGGGTTATTATTACCATCATTTAAAATTCCATATATATGTTTTAGTATACTGTATTGGTGTTTTTCTTCTGGCTTACTTCACTTTGTATAATAGGCTCCAATTTCATCCACCTCATTAGAACCGATCTCCTTTAGAATGCACTGGTTGGATCTCCTTGCAGTCCAAGGGACTCTCAAGAGTCTTCTCCAACACCACAGTTCAAATGTATCAATTCTTCAGTGCTCAGCTTTCTTTATACTCCAACTCTCACATACATACATGACCACTGGAAACCATAGCCTTGACTAGATGGACCTTTGTTGGCAAAGTAATGTCAGTGCTTTTGAATATGCTATATAGGTTGGTCATAACTTTCCTTCCAAGGAGTAAGCATCTTTTAATTTCATGGCTACAGTCACCATCTGCAGTGATTTTGGAGCCCAGAAAAATAAAGTCAGCCACTGTTACCACTGTTTCCCCATCTATCTGCCATGAAATGATGGGACTGGATGCCATGATCTTAGTTTTCTGAATGTTGAGCTTTAAGCCAACTTTTCTACTCTCCTCTTTCACTTTCATCAAGAGGTTTTTTAGTTCCTCTTCACTTTCTGCCATAAGGGTGGTGTCATCTACATATCTGAGGTTATTGATATTTCTCCTGGCAATCTTGATTCCAGATTGTGCTTCATCCAGCCCAGCGTTTCTCATGATGTACTCTGCATATAAGTTAAATAAGCAGGGAGACAATATACAGTCTTGACGTACTCCTTTTCCTATTTGGAACCAGTCTGTTGTTCCATGTCCAGTTCTAACTGTTGCTTCCTGACCTGCCTCTTGAGAAATCTGTATGCAGGTCAGGNTCTCTAGTGTTTCCCATTCTGTTCTTTTCCTCTATTTCTTTGCCTTGATCGCTGAAGAAGGCTTTCTTATCTCTTCTTGCTATTCTTTGTAACTCTGCATTCAGGTGCTTATATCTTTCCTTTTCTCCTTTGCTTTTCGCCTCTCTTCTTTTCACAGCTATTTGTAAGGCCTCCCCAGACAGCCATTTTGCTTTTTTGCATTTCTTTTCCATGGGGATGGTCTTGATCCCTGTCTCCCATGCAATGTCACGAATAATTCTGACTTGTTGTTTCCTCTCCTCAGCTGAGTTGACTGAAAAGGAATATTAAGGTGCTTACTGTTCTTGAGGAGGAGCATGAGAAGGCACAAAGCCTTCTGCAGCTGTGCTCAGAGAATAATTCATAAAGTTAATCATTGACATTTGTTTAAGGACTTTTACAAAAGAGTATTCCAAGATGAGCACATAGGCTGCAGCTTGAGGCCATGGGAGGGATTGCTATCTGAAGCCTATTTGCGAGGAAAATGTTTAATGCAAAGAAGTTTACTGAATTTAGGGCTTAGAAATAATTAAAATAGTTAGAAGTTAAAGATTTAAGGAATGTTGTAAATTTAGCATATTTTACTATAGCTTATAGAAGTTAGGAATTTTTAGAGACACTATAGCTAGAAGCCTTTTTAAGAGATAGTGAGCTCAGGATGTTAGGGGCAAACAGAATTTAGGAAGATAAGTATTAAACTGGGAATGTAGCATGAATTACAATGTAATCACAAGTTAACTACAGGACAAGTTAGAGGAAGTAGATAATAGATGGTAAGGCTGATTCTGAGAGAATCACTGAAGCAGGAACTCTGTTTGAAGAGCAACAATGATTTATGGAGATAATAAATCTGGGTAAGGGGGAACTGAAAATGTCAAACCTCTGACCTAATGTTTTTGTAAAAGTATAAAAGAGAATCTTAAACTTGAAATAAATAGGAAGTCCAAGAAAACTGAGAGGCTGCCTCATCGCCGACACTGTTCATCTCCTCAGTTTGAATCCCTGGCTGCTGGAGCTGGACTCCAGCATTTTTCCTCTATTTCTTTGCATCGAGTGGGATTTATAGATTATTCTAATACGTAAATTGAATAATTTATAGATTATTCAACAATACCTACCATATAAAAATTATTTTATATGTGTGTATCTGTGTGTGTGTGTTAAATAAAAAAGAGAGATGGAATATGTGTTCATTCACAGCAATGACATGCTGGCTAATGTGGACTAACTCTTACTAAGAATGATTTTTCTGTATATATCAGTAAAGAAATTCAAGATTATAATCCAAAAAAGGCAACTTGAATATTTTGTAACCCATCATTTAGAGCAACATTTTACCTAAGACTATTTTGGAAAAAGTAGCTGAAAGAATGAGGAGCTATGCATGGATTTCACCATCCATTTGGAGATAGACAGAATTTGGAGTCCAGGGTCTACCAAGGAAGTGGTGACTTATTAATCCTCCAATTGTTTGATTTGGTTCCCTGAAGGGCTAAATGATTATAAGCAGGATTTTAAGAGGAAATAAAAACGAACTATTTTAGCTTTCACATGTGCTGAAGCCCAAAGTCACATTATTTTAAATACTTTACTGGATTAGATGATAGTGTACCTCTTTCACTGCAAAAGCAAAGGTAAATACACATGGCATGACTTAAAATTACATATAACCTCATTCTTTCTTTTTTTTTTTGTATAAGTGTTTATAATTCACTCACTCAAAAGTACCAGCATGAGAGGAAACAAGGTGATGGGACAGAAAGCCAGAAGAAAATTAGATAACAGAAACACAACTACAGAGGATGCTGATGATGATATCATTCATGTAAAACATTAAAATAAAAATACTTAAATATTCACAGAAATAACGTTATTTCAGCAGAGAACTGAAGTCCATGAAAAAGATTCAAATATTAATTCTAAGACTGAAAAATTCATAAATTAAGTATAAGAATTCAATAAGCCAGTTAAGCAGCATGTTGCATAGAGAAAAAGAGGATTAAGGAATTGAGGATATATCCATAGAAAACACCCAGGCAGGATGAACAAATAGTGCATAATGAATGGAAAAACCAAAAAGAGGTCTTAATAGATCTATGGATGAATAGATTATGAAACTGTAATATGTATTGTATGTATGATGGAATATTATATAATCGATATGTAAAATGAAATATTATTCAGCTATAAAGCAGAAGTCCTGGCATATTCAACAACATGGATGAAACTAGATGCCATTATACTAAGTAAAAGAAGCCAGACATAGAAAAACAAACACTATATATCTCACTTATATATGAAGATCCAAGAAAGCCAAACTCACAGAACCAGAGAAGGATAGTGGTTGCCAGGGGCTGTGGATGGACTGAAGGGAAGAGGGAGTGTTGGTACAGAAAGGTACAGAATTTCACTCATAAGATAAGTAAGTTCTGAGGATCTAGCATAGTGATTTTAGTTAAAAACAAACCTACAACATGGTGATTATAGTTAACATTATGTATTGTTCTGTGTATTTGAAACTTGCTAATAAGAAAGTGGATCTGAGGTGTTCTTAGCACACACACAAATACTAACTCTGTGAGGTGGTATGTTAATAAACTTGTGGTAATCATTTCACAATGTATATTAAATCATTATAAACCTTGACTTGTACACCTTAAAAATCATGTTGAGAGGGAGGGGACATATATATACCTATGGCTGATTTGTGTTGATGTATGGCAGAAACCAACACAATATTGTAAAGCAATTATCCTCCAATTAAAAATAATTTTAAAAAGAAATTAACACAACACTGTAAATCAATTATACTTCAATATAATAAACTTTAAATAAATTTAAAAAATCATGCTAAATAGTCTTAATATACATAACCTTTATTTGTCACTAATACCTCAATAAGGCTAGAAAACACTCGAGCATTCAAAAAATTAAAAAAAATAAAAAAAACTAAAATCAAAGAACTCCACAGGAACCTATTGTTAAAACTTATAGTTAATAAGACAAGGGCTACCAGGGCTCAGTGGTAAAGAATCTGCCTGCAATGCAGAAGTGGGTTCAATACCTGGGCTGGAAAGATCCCCTGGAGGAGGAAATGACAACCCACTCCAGTATTCTTGCCCCGAGAATTCCATGAACAGAGGAGCCTGGTGGGCTTCAGTCCATGGGGTATCAAAGAGTCGGATATGACTGAAGCAACTGAGCACTCAAGAATATTCCCAAATTAGAGAAATTCCAAAAAACATAGATTCAAGAAGTGCTACAAAGAAAATTAGTCCTTAAGAACATCATGGAAGAACTGCTTAAAATTAAAAAAAACGGAAACAAAAACAACTCAACAGCATTTTTACCAAAGCCAAATACAGGTAGTTCATCAGCCAGAAACCTGGCTGATGGGTAAAATCAGGCAGGAAAAAAACAGGAAAAGAGTAACCAAAAGTGTGTATTTAAGCGAGATTTTGGCTGTGCATAGCACTGTCCTGTTGTATTTAAAGTTTCATTAAAGTACACAAGAATTGGAGTAGGAAGAGGCAACCCACTCCAGGATTCTTGCTGGAGAATTCCATGAACAGAGGATCCGGGTGGGCTACAGTCCATGGGGTCGCAAAGAGTCAGACTCCACTGAGCACACACGCACACGAGAAAGGAGCACTGCTTCCCCTGGGAATACAGAAGACTCCAAGAGAACATCACCCTCAGACTTCAAGCGAGCAACAGCCAGATAAAATGCAGAAACAATTTTGGGGAACTAGGCAAAGAACTGAAGTTGCAAGGCTCTTAAAGGGAACAGCATGTCGAGGAGTAACAAGCTCTTCTGGGGACCAGAGGCACAGGAACTGTAGGCAGGATGAAAAGAGAAATAATAGAAACTAACACTATTGTAAAGGGGAACTGTAGGGAAGGGCTGGATACCACTTCCCACAGCCTCAAGCCCTACACATAAAGGGAGATGCACACAGAAAGCATGCATTAATTCACAAACTCTTCTACATGGGCCTCTTCTAGATATTCAATAGGAGTCTGTGAGCAAAGGAGCAGATGAGAGTCTTTTTATGCTCCCAGACAACCACAAGGGATGATCTGGTTCCAGTGGAGAACGGGAAAGCAGTGTAGAGTTTTTCTCACCCTCATGATGGAGCAGCAACTGATGCTCCTCTCAGACACAGGCTTGTGAGGATATGTTTAGAGAGGAACCCATCTGCATCTTGGGAAGAGCTGGGAAAAACCACCTTTGTGCCCCCAAAGTGAAGTTGCTCAGTCGCGACCCCATGGATTGTAGCCTACCAGGCTTCTGCGTCCGTGGGATTTTCCAGGCAAGAATACTGGAGTGGGTTGCCATTTCCTTCTCCAGGGGATCTTCCCGACCCAGGGATTGAACCCCGGTCTCCCACATTGTAGGCAGACACTTTTACCATCTGCGCCACCAGGGAAGATGGATTATGCCCTCAAGGGCAAGGCAAAGATCCTTGGCTTCTGGGGAAAAACGGATGCAAAACCCTCTGCCCTTGCAGGAAAGCAAAGAAAAACAGTCCCTGAACGCCTCACCAGAACAAGATGGTATTCCTCCACTACTAGGCAAAGATGACCGTCTCCTACACGAGACCACATTAGACACAAGGTAGAGTTCAGCTGCTGTGGGTGGAGCGGAGGCAGGAATAAGAAGGAACATCCCACGAGGCCAAACACAGCTGCCAGGCAAAGACTGGATGGGGCAGGAGAGCCCCACGCCCCCTACACGGAACACAAGGCTTGGCATTGACACTGCCAAGCATACAGCAGCAGCAACTGCCTGTGAAAAAGACGCAAGAGAGGGACAGACCTCTCTGTGATTCAAAAGCACAGGAACCAGGCAAAACTTGAGGGGAAGATGGACGGAAACACTAGGTTGTCAGGATCTCAGGACTAACAGGAAGCGCACGCAATGATAGCCTGTTGCTGAATGAATGTGAAGTCTGGGGCACGGGAAGTCAGTGATACAGACAGCAAAGCACAAACTTTCTCAACGGGTCACCCTGTGAACCTAACTCTCCCATCATAACGGCCCGACAAAGCAGTAGGCGTACCCATTTCTGGCTGTAAAAAATATATATCTCAGTCTCACTTGGTCTTAATTTTATTTCTGGGCAGTATATTGTATCAGAAATGAAAAAAATTCCTTTAACAGTCTAATAACTAGTTAAGGGTAAGGAGTGATTCTATTGAACTGGAAAATGGGTGAACAGAACTTTCAAAATAAAATGCAAATAAAACATTTAACAATCATATACAACAGAACATCTAAGACTCGTGGGTTAGAATCAAAAACTTAACATTTAATACTGTATTTATAGAGGAATAAAAGACAGAATAGCCAAGGAGTTATTTAAAGAGATGATGGTCCCCAAATTTCAAAATAAAGAAACACAAACACATATCTAAGTTGAGGTAACTGCAACATGATAAACACAAAAGAAAAATTAAGAAAAAATTTAAAGTCAATTTTCTCAAAAACAAACAAATAGAATCTTGATGGCAAAATAAAAATAACTGCATATGGGGAATATAAAAATTTCAGTTCAGTTGCTCAGTTGTGTCTGACTCTGAGACCCCATGAATCACAGTACGCCAGGCCTCCCTGTCCATCACCATCTCTCGGAGTTCACTCAGACTCACGTCCATCGAGTCCGTGATGCCATCCAGCCATCTCATCCTCTGTCGTCCCCTTCTCCTCCTGCCCCCAATCCCTCCCAGCATCAGAGTCTTTTCCAATGAGTCAACTCCTCGCATGAGGTGGCCAAAGTACTGGAGTTTC
>SJYT01054429.1:16627-38658 GCA_006410635.1 Cephalophus harveyi | reverse complement strand
TAGCCATTATACTATTTATATATTTTGTGTATATATATCTTTACCTAACACTATATGCAAAAATGCCAAAATTACATTAAAATGGAACAACTCAAATATCAGACCTTAATCTCTAAAATCTTCTAGAATATAGCAAAATTATTTATCTTGGAATAGGTAAAAGATATCTTACGTAGGATACAAAAAAGCATAAACTATGAAAGAAACTAATAATTTAAGACATTTTTCCCCTATTCAAAAGACAGTCTGAATAAAATGGAAAGTAAAGCTACAGACCAATAGAAAACATCTGCAAAACTTATACCTGATAAAGGAATTATACACAAACACATATATATATACACACATACATACATAAATAAAATATATTTTGAGAGTAATAAGAGAAATAACTCACTAGAAATAAATAACAGACATTCAAATAATAGGAAATACACTTGAAAAACTGCTCAGGATAATGTCATTTAGGCAAATACGTATTAAAACTACAAGATGCATACCTACTAGAAGGCATAAAACTAAAAATCAAATATTCATATCTGTTTGTGGACTGGTGTGTTACAATTTTAAATCCAGTTGTTGATGGCTTAAGTAAAGTTGTTTGAGCTAAAGAAGAATTTCTTTACATTGGGGAGGCTGTCAGGATGATGTCAGCAAAACTGTTGTGCTCACTGCTTACTGCAATGAACATATGGGAGGAATGACTATCAACATTTAAACCCTAAATACCAAGATTTTGTGAGGACTTAATGAGAGTATTTGGTGTAGGCAAGGCTACTCTTTGCCAGCTGTGGTGAAAACCACAGTGGTCAGAGAACTAAGACCATCCTGCCTGTCAGCACTGGCGCCTCGGTTCCACCAGCATCGTGCTCCGGCAGTGGGGCCTTTCCATTTGCACTGGCAGCTGGAAGTCAGCTACTGGTTGGCTAAGCTAACTCTTCTGAGAATCAACCCACAGAAAGCTACACTTGAGCTAAATTTAGATGTTTTGTACTTTTCATCTTCTCTTTGTCTGGAACAATAGTGTGATTAATCCATCCTTGGTTTGGAGTATGTTATCTCTTTATTGGCTTATTAAGAGACATTATCCTGTATGATATTGGGTTGTGAAATATTATAATTTCAACCGTGAACCTATGGGAAGCACAATACTGCAAAAGACAATCTCAGTCTGTGCACAATTTGTCCCAAATGTAATTGGTGTGACTGGCAATCCAACTCAAACTAATATGATCAGTGCTGTAGGAAATACCACACTCCATGTCAAATCTGAAAAACAGGCAGATAAATTACACTAAATTTATGATTGGCTAAAATCAGGTGGAGCCCAACATGACAAACTTTAAACTTAATGAACTATTTACAATCTATGTCATCCTGCTGAAATCCTAAGCAGCTCATGAATGGACCAAATTGTGCTATTATAGTTGGAATACTAAAGCCAGCCACAATACCTATCTTAATACTGCCCTGCTGCTGCTGCTGCTAAGTCACTTCAGTCGTGTCCGACTCTGTGTGACCCCATAGACGGTAGCCCACCAGGCTCCCCCGTCCCTGGGATTCTCCAGGCAAGAACACTGGAGTGGGTTGCCATTTCCTTCTCCAATGCATGAAAGTGAAAAGTGAAAGTGAAGTCGCTCAGTCGTGTCCGACTCAGCGACCCCATGGACTGCAGCCCACCAGGCTCCTCCGTCCATGGGATTTTCCAGGCAAGAGTACTGGAGTGGGGTGCCATTGCCTTCTCCGATACTGCCCTAGCATATTACATAAAATCTGGAACACTGTATTAAGGGCCTCTATAATAAAACATTTTGAACACTGCTGTGAAAGACAGGAAGACAATAATTAATATGTTTCTCTTGTTGCCCTGCAAAAATCACTCAAGAGGTGCTTTAGGGGTAGACTGGATTATGTCTTAAATTCTGAGAATCCCTAGAGACCTACTGAAGACCTTGTCTCAACAAAACTTAAAAAATATTTTAGATGTTGGTCTGATCACCTAACCCGTTGAGTTATAGTCTATATCATAAACAGCAAGAGAGAAATTCCAGGGTCTTATTAGGAGCAAGTGAGGCTTCTGCCCAGTTACAGGAACTCTGGAATTTGTTACTTGCTCTTTATAATACAGACTACAACTCACTTGGTTAGGTGATCAGGCCAACATTTAGAGTATCCTTTAAAAGTTTTGTTGAGACTAAGTTTTCAGTAGGTCTCCAGAGATCCTCAGAAGAGTGAAAGAGGAGAGTGAAAAAGCTGGCTTAAAACTCAACAGTCAAAAAACTAAGATCATGGCATCTGGTCCCATCACTTCAAGGCAATAGGTGGGGAAACAATGGAAACAGAGACAGACGTTATTTTTCTGGACTCCAAAAACACTGCAGATGGTGACTGCAGCCATGAAATTAAAAGACACTTGCTCCTTGGAAGAAAACTATGACCAACCTCAGTTTAGTTGCTCTGTTGTTTCTGACTTTGTGACCCATGGACTGCGACACTCCAAGATTCCCTGTCCATCACCAACACCTGGAGCTTGCTCAAACTCATGTCCATTGAGTCGGTGATGCCATCCAACCATCTCATCCTCTGTCGTCCCCTTCTCCTCCCACCTTCAATATTTCCCAGCATCAGAGTCTTTTCCAATGAGTTTGTACTTCACATCAGGTGGCCAAAGTATTGGAGTTTCAGCTTCAGCATCAGTCATTCTAATGAATATTCAGGACTGATTTCCTTTAGGACTGACTGGTTTGATCTCCTTGAAGTTCAAGGGACTCTCAAGAGTCTTCTAAGTTCAAAAGCATGAGTTCTTCAGCACTCAGCTTTCTTTATAGTCTAACTCTCACATCCATACATGACTACTGGAAAAACCATAGCTTTGACTAGACAGACTTTTTGTTGGCAAAGTAATGTTTCTGCTTTTTAATATGCTGTCTAGGTTCATCACAGCTTTTCTTCCAAGGAGCAAATGTCTTTTAATTTCATGGCTGCAAACACCATCTGTGGTGATTTTGGAGTCCAAAAAAAAAAAAATAAATAAATAAAGTCCCTCCTGTTTCCACTGTTTCCCCATCTCTTTGCCATGAAGTGATGGGACCAGATGCCAGGATCTTTGTTTTTTTTGTTGAGCTTTAAGCCAACTTTTTCACTCTCCTCTTTCACTGTCATCAAGAAGCTCTTTAGTTCTTCTTCACTTTCTGCCAAAAGGGTGGTGGCATCTGCATATCTGAAGTTACTGATATTTCTCCTGGCAATCTTGATTCCAGCTTGTGCTTCATCCACTCCAGCGTTTCTCCTGATGTCCTCTGCATATGTTAGATAATCAGAGTGACAATATACAGCCTAGATATACTCCTTTTCCTATTTGGAACCAATCTGTTGTTCCATGTCCAGTTCTAACTGTTGCTTCCTGACCTGCATACAGGTTTCTCAAGAGGCAGGTCAGGTGGTCTGGTATTCCCATCTTTTTCAGAATTTTCCACATTTTTTTGTGATCCACAAAGTCAAAGGCTGTGGCATAGTCAATAAAGCAGAAATAGATGTTTTTCTGGAACTCTCTTGCTTTTTCCATGATCCAGTGGATGTTGGCAATTTGATCTCTGCTTCATCTGCCTATTGTAAATCCAGACTGAACATATAGACAGCATATTAAAAAGCAGAGACATTACTTTGCTGACAAAGGTCCATTTAGTCAAAGCTCTGTTTTTTTTCCAGTTTTGATGTATGGATGTGAGAGTTTGACTATAAGCAAAGGTAAGAACTGAAGAATTGATTTTGAACTGTGGTGTTGTGGAAGATTCTTGAGAGTCCCTTGGACTGCAAGGAGATCAAACCAATCAATCCTAAAGGAAGTCAGTCATGAATATTCTTTGGAAGGACTGATGCTGAAGCTCCAATAATTTGGCCACCTGATGCTGGGAAAGACTTAAGGCAGGAGGAAAAGTGGATGACAGAGGATGAGATGGTTGTATGCCATCACTGACTTGATAGACATGAGTTTGAGCAAGCTCTGGGAGTTAGTGATGGACAGGCAATCCTGGAATGCTGAAGTCCATGGCGTCACAGAGAGTTGGACACAACTGAGTGACTGAACTGAACTATTAGGAGCAAATAGGGTTTTCTCCCCATTAGGGTTTCCCATGTGGCACTAGTGGTGAAAAACCCATCTGCCAATGTAAGGAGATGCAAGAATTTCAAGTTTGATCCCTGGGTCAGGAAGATCCACTGGAGTAGGCACTGGCAACCCACTCTAGTATTCTTGCTTAGGGCTGCACAGAGTTGGACACAATTGAGTGACTAAGCACAAAACAACACAGAAAGATGCAAACAGAGAAACACTCAGAACGTAATCTCAAGAGTAGCAAGAAACACAGACCCTTTTTGCTCCTAAAGACATGATTTCACACCTGGAGGAGGATGATTATTATTACCTTTTGACTCCAGTAACTTAAACCTGGGCTTTCTTGGTGGATCAGTGGTAAAGAATCCACCCACCAATGCAGAAGATATGGGTTCAATCCCTGGGTCGGAAGGATCCCCTGGAGTAGGAAATAGCAACCCACACTAGTATTCTTGCCTGGATAATTCCATGGACAGAGGAGCCTTGTGGGCTATATAGTCCATGGGGTTGCAAAAAAGTTGGACTCAACTTAAGGACTAAACAACAACAACTTTACTACAAACTAAGCCCACAAGAATAGAGAAATCTACAAGTGATAATATGGAAAACATCAGAGTCACTCAGAAACTGTACTAGACAAGAAATGACAAATTAGAATGTAATTCCAACTAATTGAGTTGGACAGAGAAACCCAGAGGCTAGCAGATTTATGTTTCAGAACAAAACGGATCCTCACAGAAGCAGAGAATATGAAACTCAGACCCAGGACCAGTGATGCTACATTCAATCAACATCTTAGAGTACTTGGGTAAAGTTACAGTTAGCCATGTATCTACTAAAATTATCAAAACCTTTCCTCAAAGAAAATTATAGAGCCAACTGTTTTCAATGGTAAATTTCAATTAAGGATTTAAGGAAGACCTGTATCCATCTTTTGTGGCTCTTAAAAGAAAATAGAGGAGAAGGTACTTTGTATTTATTTTATGAGACTTACTCTGATATCAAAATCAAAGATTTTACAAAAAAAACTATAAAATCAATATTCATCATGAACATAGTCACAAATATACTTATCTATGAGGAGATCAATACTGGTGATATCTATAAACGGTAATACGTCATGACCAAGTGGCTGTTATGGATTTTCATGATTTCACTGAACACAATGGACTAAATACAGGCCACATAGAGCTGGACATTTGTAGGATGCAAAATGAGCTGGTCTATAACATGCACAAGCCCTAAGGATGCCTGAAAACTCGGCTCCTAGTCAAATACTCACCATATTAACTCAGTCAGTCTATACTTGCATGCGATCCTGGCTAAATTTAATGTTAACAAACTGAACAGTTGTAACTCACTGTTGAGATTTATTGATTAATCCTTAACTTATGCATACCCTGAAATTAATGAGATGCAGCTGAAGGTTTCCTGGGTTGGATGGTTTGCTTTATTTAAGACTGTTTGAGCCCACAGAGCCTTATTTCTTATACACAGAGTAGGGATGCTGATTAATGTGTCCAGAAATCCCTGGCCCTCCAGAACCTGACTATGCATGCCACGTTGCCTGCCTCATTTCCTTCTTAGAGTAAACTAGCTACTGGCCAATTGTGTTTTGTAAATTTGATTTTCAATTTAAAGCAAAAGCCACTGATTCTGGCCAAGTAGATTAGGCATTACAGTAGACTGCAGAGTTATCAACTGATTGATAATTTACATTTTATTCCTTTATACCACAGAACCTCATTAAGAAACTATATTTGAAAATGTTTTTAAAATCATTCATATTCTTATCAACCACTCAAAAGAGTCTAGAAACCAACCATACAAAACATGTGTTAATTTAATAGAGAAAATTTTTAAATGACTTAAGATATTAAATATTCAGTCACCAAGTCATGTCCAACTCTTCGTGACCCCATGGACTGCATCAGGTTTTCCTGTCCTCCACTAGCTCTTAGAGTTTGCACAATCTTGTCCATTGAGTTGGTGATATTAAATAAGTTTTGAATAAACAGTTTCGCTGTTCATCAGTATTTGTTTGGGCTTCCCAAGTGCTGCAGTAATAAAGAATCCACCTGCCAGTGCCGGAGATGCAGGAGACACGGGTTTGATCCTCGGGTCAGGAACATCCTCTGGAGGAGAAATGTCAACCCACTCCAGTGTTCTTGCCTGGAGAATTCCATGGACAAAGGAGCCTGGCGGGCTCCAGTCTATAAGGTTGCAAAGAGTTGGACATGACTGAGTGACGAGCACAGACGCATGCACTCAAATATTTATTTAAATTCCTATTAAATTCTGAACTTGATTTTCAGAGTGATTTGAATAATTTATTCTAAGCTTTTGCATAGAAAAATGTTTCCAATGACTAAAGCAACTTCATAAAAGAAAACAAAAGTGAGACATTCCACCCTATTTTATGTAAGTGCAACGTACAGGGCCATAATGGTTTCAAAATACTATAGAGCAAGAAAGGGTAAAACAGAAGTTAGAAATGGACATGTATTTCATATTAAATTATAAATTTTATAATTATAATTTATGTCATTTAAGTTTTAAAGTTCTTAGCTAAGCAATGGAGAAGAACAAGGGGATTGTGGAATAGAGATAGAGGAACTGGCTCAGTATGTGGAGAGAATTACATTTCTCTTATCACTTTGAACTGTCTTGCTCTTGTGCCTACATAAATTAGAAAACATTAGAAATCTCAACTATACATTTTATGTAAATGTTATGTGGTTGAACATCCAACTTACAAGTTCAAATAATTCTTATAAAGGTTTATTTTAAATTTTCAATGAGCCACAAAGATGATTTCACCCTCCTTCAACTTAACACAAATAATTGAAAATAATTTCACATGCATCTGAATTAAAAAGCTATTCATTTCAGTAATTCACGTTCTTAACTTCTGGGACAGGGATTAATTTAGGGTTGTTCACTTTCCCTTTAATACCATCATGTATATGTGACTATATATACATGAATGGATAGATTCTCCTTTTTCATTAGAGTTACTTTCTATGGAGTTATTGAGAACACCAAATTAGCAAAAACAAAGTCATTGCCCTTAGGGGAAATAAAGATCAGGTGCCCGTGAATCTCTGGCCACAACATTTTCATCAACTCATGTATAAATACTTTATCTTATGTGTGTTTATGCTTGAAGATACCTTAACTGACATTTATTTTGTACAAATAATTGTAATGTCTCTGGATGATTAAAGCCAGGGACTTTGGAGCCCGTTTGTGTTACACACGTTGGTTTGCCAGTGTTCTTGTAACATCAAAGGGTGTTTATGGGTGAGGTGCTATGATTTATTAATTTTACTAAATTGCCATATTGTCCATTTTAGTTTGGAAGCGTTATTGCTTCCGTTTCACATTAGGAAAATCTGACACTCAAAATAACTTTAATTTGCTCAGTGTTGCCCAACCATCGAGTGATGAAGACTGAGTTACACTGTCTAATTAATCTTCAAAACTTAACAAATTTAACCTGTACCTTCCATAAAAGATACATGAGGGTTAGGTCCACAGTTTCTAACACACAGTATGTGTCTCTAAACCCTGTTATCAAGAAAAAAAGGAGAGGATTCAAATCAATAAAATTAGAAATGAAAAGGGAGAAATTACCACAGAAATACAAAGGATCCTAAGAGATTACTACGAGCAACTATATGCCAATAAAGTGGACCACCTGGAAGAAGTGGACAATATTTTTTTCAAGACCGAACCAGGAAGAAATATAAACAGAGTAATCATAAGTAATTAAATTGAAACTGTAATTTAAAATTTTCCAATAAACGTAAGTCCAGGATCAGATGGCTTCACAGAAAATTCTATCAAATATTAAAAGCCAACACTCATTCTTCTCAAACTCTTGCAAAAAGTTGCAGAGGAAGAACACTCCCAAAATCATTGTGCAAGGGTACCATCACCTTGATTCCAAAACCAGATAAAGATATATTAAAAAATGAAAATTATAGATCAATATAACTGATGAACATATACACAAAAATCCCCCACAAAATACTAGCAAACAGAATCCAAAAATAATTAAAAGAATCATACACCACAATCAAGTGAGGTTTATCCCAGCAATGCAAGAATTCTTATATACACAAGTCAATATAATACACCATATTAGCAAATTAACAAATTTAAAACCTATATGATCATCTCAATAGAGGTAGAAAAAGATATGACAAAATTCAACACTTAGTTATGATAAAAATAAAACTCTCCAGAAAGTGGACATAGAGGGAAACTATGTCAACATAATAAAGGCCATATGTGACAAATTCATAGTAAACAACATTCTCAGTGGTGAAAGACAGAAAGAAAGAATTTCTGCTAAGGTCAGGAACAAAACAAGGATATCCACTCTCACCACTGTTATTCAACATAGTTTTGGAAGTCCTAGCCACAGCAATCAAAGAAAAATAAATATAAGGAACCCAACTTGGAAAAGAAGTAAAGCTGTCAGTGTTTGTAGATGACATGATACTATACAAGAAAAAGCCAAAAGATGCCACCAGAAAACCACTAGAACTAATCAATGGATTTCATAATTTTGCAGGATACAAAATTAATATGAAGAAATTTCTTAATTTCTATATGCTAATAACAAGAGATCAGAAAGACAAATATAGGAAACAATCCTATTTACCATACAACAAAAAGAATATCCAGAAATAAACCTAATGAAACAGATATTCAGAAAACTATTAAATAATGATGAAAGAAATCAAAGATGACACAAACAAATGGAGAGCTAAACCATGTACTTAGACTGGAAGAATCAATATTGTGAAAATGACTATACTATCAAAAGCAACCTCTGGATTCAATGCAATCTGCATTAAACTACCAATGTTTTTTTCACAGAATTAGAAAAAAAAAATTTACGATTTTATGGAAAGACACAAGACCCCAAACAGCCAAAGCAATCTTGACAAAGAGGAACAAAGCTGAAGGAATCAGGCTTTCTGACTTCAGAAGATAATACACCACTACAGTAATCAAGACAGTATGGTCCTGACACAAAAACAGAAATACAGGTCAAAGCAATAGGATGGAAAGCCCAGAAATAAACCCATGCAACTATGGTCACCTAATCTACGACAAAGGATGCAAGATTATACAGTGGAGAATAGACAGTCTTCAATAATTGGTGCTGGGAAAACTGGACATCTACATGTATAAGAATGACATTAGAAAACAAAAGTAAAAAAAAAACATATTTTGAACAGAGATTCAAAATAGATTAAAGACCTAAATGTAAGACCAAATACTATAAAACTCTTTTAGAAAAACATATCAAAAATATTCTTTGACATAAATTACAGCAACATCTTTTTTGACCCAACTCCTAGAGTAATAAAAATAAACAAATTGGACCAAAATAACTTAAAATCATACAGCCAAGGAAACAATAAACAAGAGGAAAACACTACCCTCAAATGGAAGAAAATATTTGCAATGAAGCAACTGACAAAGTATTAATCTCCAAAATACACAAACAGCTCATGCAACTCAGTAACAAAACAATGAAAAATCCAATGAAAAAACTGGCTAAAGAACTCAATAGACATTTCTACAAAGAAGCCATACAGAGGGCTGAGTCACATAAAAAGATGCTTAACATCACTAATTATTAGAGAAGTTTAAATCAAAACTACAATGAGATATCACCTCATACTGATCAGAATACCCATCATCAAAAAAATCTACAAAAAATAAATGTTGGAGAGGGTGGGGAGAAAATATAACTTTTTAATACTGTTTTTTGGGCTCCAAAATCATTGCAGATGGTGACTGCAGCCATGAAATTAAAAGACGCTTACTCCTTGGAATAAAAGCTATGATCAAGCTAGACAGCATATTAAAAACCAGAGACATTACTTTGCCAATAAAGGCCCATCTAGTCAAGGCTATGGTTTTTCCAGTAGTCATGTATGGATGTGAGAGTTAGACTATAAAGAAAACTGAACACCAAAAAACTGATGCTTTTGAACTGTGGTGTTGGAGAAGACTCTTGAGAGCCCTTGGGAAAGCAAGGAGATACAACCAGTCCATCCTAAAGGAAATCAGTCCTGAATATTCACTGGAAGGACTGATGCTGAGGCTGAAACTCCAATACTTTGGCTACCTGATGTGAAGAAATGACTCATTTGAGAGTACCCGGATGCTGGGAAAGATTGAAGGAAGGAGGAGAGGGGATGACAGAGAATGAGATGGTTGGATGGCATCACCAACTCAATGGACATGGGTTTGGGTGGACTCCAGGAATTGGTGATGGACAGGGAGGGTTGGCGTGCTGTGGTTGATGGGGTCGCAAAGAGTCAGACATGACTGAGTGACTAAACTGAACTGAACTTATACTGTTAGTAGGAATGTAAATTGATACAGCCACTAAGCAGACTACTATGGCGGTTCCTTAAAATAACTAAAAATACAACTACCTTGAAAAGAAAGTTAGTCAATTAGTCATGTCTGATTCCTTGTGACCCCATGGACTGTAGCCAACTAGGCTCATCCATGGAATTCTCCAGGCAAGAATACTGGAGTGGATTGCCATTTCCTTCTCCAACTACCTTATAATCCAGCAGTCCCACTACTGGGCAGATGCCTGAGAAAATAATAATGTAAAAAGACACAAGTACTTGAATGTTCAGTTCAGTTCAGTTCACTTAGTCATTTCCAACTCTCTGCAGTGCTATGGACTGCAGCCCACCAGGTTTCCCTGTCCATCACCAACTCCCAAAGCTTGTTCAAACTCATGTCCTTCACATCGGTGATGCTATCCAACCATCTCATCCTCTACTGTCACTTCTCCTCCCACCTTCAATCTTCCCCAGCATTAGTCTTTCCCAGTCTTCACTGCAGCCCAACTTAGTATAGCCAGGATATGGAAGCAATCTAAGTGTCCATCGACGGATGAACAGATAAAGATATGGTACATTTATAAAATGGAATTGCAGCCAAAGATAGAGAAGCTCTATACAGTTAGCAAAACAAGACCAGGAGTTGTCTGTGACTCAGATCATGAACTCCTTATTGCCAAATTCAGGCTTAAAATGAAGAAAGCAGGGAAAAACACTAGACCATTCAAGTAAGACCTAGATCAAATCCCTTACGGTAATAAAGTGGAAGTGAGAAAAAGATTTAAGGGACTAGATCTGATAGATAGAATGCCTGATGAACTATGAACGGAGGTTTGTGACACTGTATAGTAGACAGGAATCAAACCCATCCCTAAGAAAAAGAAATGTAAAAAAGTGTGGAGGCTTTCTGAGGAGGCCTTATGAATAGCTGTAAAAGGAAGACAAGTAAAAAGCAAAGGAGAAGAGGAAAGATATACCCATTTGAATGCAGAGTTCCAAAGAATAGCAAGGATAGATAAGAGAGCCTTCCTTGGTGATCAATGCAGAGAAATAGAGGAAAACAATCAAATGAGAAAAAACTAGAGCTCTCTTCAAGAAAATTAGAGATACCAAGAGAACATTTCATGCAAGATGGACACAATAAAGGACAGAAATGGTATGAACCTAACAGAAACAGAAGCTATGAAGAAAAGGTGGCAAGAATACACAGAAGAACTATACAAAAAAGATCAACATGACCCAGATAACCACGATGGTATGATCACTCACCTAGAGCCAGACATCCTGGAATGTGAAGTCAAGTGGGCCTTAGGAAGCATCACTATGAACAAAGCTAGTGGAGGTGATCGAATTCCAGTAGAGCTATTTCAAATCCTAAAAGACAATGGTGTGAAAGTGCTGCACTCAATATGCCAGCAAATTTGGAAAACTCAGCAGTGCCACAGGACTGGAAAAGGTCAGTTTTCATTCCAATCCCAAAGAAAGGCAATGCCAAAGAATGCTCAAACTATCACACAATTGTACTCATCTCTTACGCTAGTAAAATAATACTCAAAATTCTCCAAGCCAGGTTTCAACAATACATGAACCGTGAACTTCTAGATGTTCAAGCTGGTTTTAGAAAAGGCAGAGGAACCAGAGATCAAATTGACAACATCTGCTGGATCATGGAAAAAGCAAGAGAATTCCAGAAAAACATCTATTTCTGCTTTATTGACTTTGCCAAAGCCTTGACTGTGTGGATCACAAAAAAACTGTGGTAAATTCTGAAAGAGATGGGAATACCAGGCCACCTGACCAGCCTCTTGAGAAAGATATATTCAGGTCAAGAAGCAACAGTTAGACCTGGACATGGAACAGTAGACTGGTTCCAAATACAGAAAGAAGTATGTCAAGGCTGTATATTGTCACTTGCTTATTTAACTTATATGCAGAGTACATCATGAGAAACGCTAGCCTGGATAAAGCACAAGCTGGAATCAAGATTGCTGGGAGAAATATCTCAGATATACAGATGACACCACCCTTGGAAGAAAGCAAAGCAGAACCAAAGAGCCTTTTGTTGAAAGAGAAAGAGGACTATGAAAAAGTTGGCTTAAAGCTCAATATTCAGAAAACTAAGATCATGGCATCCAGTTGATCACTTCATGGCAAATAGATGGGGAAGCAGTGGAAACTGTGGCAGACTTTATTTTTTGGGGTCCAAAATCACTGCAGATGGTGTCTGCAGTCATGAAGTTAAAAGATGCTTACTCCTTGGAAGGAAAGTTATGACCAACCTAGACAGCATATTAAAAAGCAGAGACATTAGTTTTCCAACAAAGATCCGTCTAGTCAAGCTATTTTTTTTTAGTAGTCATGTATGGATGTGAGGGTTGGACTATAAAGAAAGCTTAGTGCTTTTGAACTGTGGTGTTGGAGAAGACTCTTGAGGGTCCCTTGGACTGCAAGGAGATTCAACCAGTTCATCCTAAAGGAAATCAGTCCTGAATATTCATTGGAAGGACTGATGTTGAAGCTGAAACTCCAATACTTTGGCCATCTGATGTGAAGAGCTGACTCATTAGAAAAGACCCTAATGCTGGGAAAGATTGATGGTGGGAGGAGAAGGGGACGACAGAGGATGAGATGGTTGGATGGCATCGCCAACTCAGTGGACATGAGTTGAGTAAACTCCAGGAGTTGGTGATGGACACGTAGGCCTGGTGTCCTTCATTCCATGGGGTCACAAAGAGTCGAACACAACTGAGTGACTGAACTGAACTGATACAATGGAATATTAATCAGCCATAAAAAAGAACAAAATTGGGTAATTTTCAGGTGTGGATGCATCTAGAGTTTGTCATACAGAGTGAAGTCAGAAAGGGAAAAACAAATATTGTATATTAATGCATATATATAAATCTAGAAAGATGGTACAGTTGAGCCTGTTTACAAGACAAGAATAGTAACACAGACATAGAAAATGGTCTGTAGACACAGCAGGGGTAGGAAGAGTGTGGGAGGAATTGGGAGATTAGAATTGAGTTATGAACACTACCATGTGTAAAATAGATAGCTGGTGAGAACCTGCCCTCTAGCACAGGGAGCCCAGCGTAGTGCTCTGTGGTGACCTAGGTGTGTGAGATGGAGGCAGATCTGAGTACAGCAAGTGAGGGGGGTGGATATAAGCATATGCAGCAGAAACTGACACAACATTATAAAGCAATTATACCCCAAACAGGTAATTAATCCTGTAATGTTATCTTGTTCATACCTAACCAGTTTCATAAAACCTCTGGTTATATACATATAGGTAAAGTGCAGGTTTAAACAGACTGATATATTTTCTTTAATATTTTGGTTTACTATGGGATTAATGTAAATATTTTGCTCAATCCTATGTAAAGACTCTGTGGAAGTGGAATCAGCAATGATAATCGGGAAGTGCAACACTGAATTAAAAATAAAATACAAATTGATGTTTGACTATATAGTATTGAAGTATAAAACGATGGAAATAAAAGTGTGATTACACCTTTTCTAATTTGGACTTCCAAAACATTTAATATATTCATTATATTTAACTGCTTTTGAACTGTGGTGTTGGAGAAGATTTCTTGAGAGTCCCTTGGGCTGCAAGGAGATCCAACAAGTCCATTCTGAAGGAGATCAGCCCTGGGATTTCTTTGGAAGGAATGATGCTAAAGCTGAAACTCCGGTACTCTGGCCACCTCATGCGAAGAGTTGACTCATTGGAAAAGACTCTGATGCTGGGAGGGATTGGGGGCAGGAGGAGAAGGGGAGACAGAGGATGAGATGGCTGGATGGCATCACGGACTTGATGGACCTTAGTCTGAGTGAACTCCGGGAATTGGTGATGGACACAGCAAGGCCTGATGTCCTGCGATTCATGGGGTCACAAAGAGTTGGATACGACTGAGCGACTGAACTGAATATTTGACAAACCTTTTTCACCAATTAACTTATAAAATAAATCAAAATAAATAAAAAAGAATCATGGAAAAGTTAACACTGAATGTACATTAGCCTAAGTTTAAAAGTTAAGAAATTTTGAAGTACAACTTGTTTTCATCTAACTCTGATTCATACTTAAGAATTACAAAGACCTACTTCATTGTTAATTTTCACGAGAAAAGAGGTCAGTTGCCAAAAGATTTACTTACATTTTAGACCACCTTGATATTCCTTTTATATTTATAGGCATTAAAGAATGATAGAAAATAAATTATAGATTCCAGAAAAACATCTATTTCTGCTTTATTGACTTTGCCAAAGCCTTGACTGTGTGGATCACAAAAAAACTGTGGTAAATTCTGAAAGAGATGGGAATACCAGGCCACCTGACCAGCCTCTTGAGAAAGATATATTCAGGTCAAGAAGCAACAGTTAGACCTGGACATGGAACAGTAGACTGGTTCCAAATACAGAAAGAAGTATGTCAAGGCTGTATATTGTCACTTGCTTATTTAACTTATATGCAGAGTACATCATGAGAAACGCTAGCCTGGATAAAGCACAAGCTGGAATCAAGATTGCTGGGAGAAATATCTCAGATATACAGATGACACCACCCTTGGAAGAAAGCAAAGCAGAACCAAAGAGCCTTTTGTTGAAAGAGAAAGAGGACTATGAAAAAGTTGGCTTAAAGCTCAATATTCAGAAAACTAAGATCATGGCATCCAGTTGATCACTTCATGGCAAATAGATGGGGAAGCAGTGGAAACTGTGGCAGACTTTATTTTTTGGGGTCCAAAATCACTGCAGATGGTGTCTGCAGTCATGAAGTTAAAAGATGCTTACTCCTTGGAAGGAAAGTTATGACCAACCTAGACAGCATATTAAAAAGCAGAGACATTAGTTTTCCAACAAAGATCCGTCTAGTCAAGCTATTTTTTTTTAGTAGTCATGTATGGATGTGAGGGTTGGACTATAAAGAAAGCTTAGTGCTTTTGAACTGTGGTGTTGGAGAAGACTCTTGAGGGTCCCTTGGACTGCAAGGAGATTCAACCAGTTCATCCTAAAGGAAATCAGTCCTGAATATTCATTGGAAGGACTGATGTTGAAGCTGAAACTCCAAAGACATTAGTTTTCCAACAAAGATCCGTCTAGTCAAGCTATTTTTTTTTAGTAGTCATGTATGGATGTGAGGGTTGGACTATAAAGAAAGCTTAGTGCTTTTGAACTGTGGTGTTGGAGAAGACTCTTGAGGGTCCCTTGGACTGCAAGGAGATTCAACCAGTTCATCCTAAAGGAAATCAGTCCTGAATATTCATTGGAAGGACTGATGTTGAAGCTGAAACTCCAATACTTTGGCCATCTGATGTGAAGAGCTGACTCATTAGAAAAGACCCTAATGCTGGGAAAGATTGATGGTGGGAGGAGAAGGGGACGACAGAGGATGAGATGGTTGGATGGCATCGCCAACTCAGTGGACATGAGTTGAGTAAACTCCAGGAGTTGGTGATGGACACGTAGGCCTGGTGTCCTTCATTCCATGGGGTCACAAAGAGTCGAACACAACTGAGTGACTGAACTGAACTGATACAATGGAATATTAATCAGCCATAAAAAAGAACAAAATTGGGTAATTTTCAGGTGTGGATGCATCTAGAGTTTGTCATACAGAGTGAAGTCAGAAAGGGAAAAACAAATATTGTATATTAATGCATATATATAAATCTAGAAAGATGGTACAGTTGAGCCTGTTTACAAGACAAGAATAGTAACACAGACATAGAAAATGGTCTGTAGACACAGCAGGGGTAGGAAGAGTGTGGGAGGAATTGGGAGATTAGAATTGAGTTATGAACACTACCATGTGTAAAATAGATAGCTGGTGAGAACCTGCCCTCTAGCACAGGGAGCCCAGCGTAGTGCTCTGTGGTGACCTAGGTGTGTGAGATGGAGGCAGATCTGAGTACAGCAAGTGAGGGGGGTGGATATAAGCATATGCAGCAGAAACTGACACAACATTATAAAGCAATTATACCCCAAACAGGTAATTAATCCTGTAATGTTATCTTGTTCATACCTAACCAGTTTCATAAAACCTCTGGTTATATACATATAGGTAAAGTGCAGGTTTAAACAGACTGATATATTTTCTTTAATATTTTGGTTTACTATGGGATTAATGTAAATATTTTGCTCAATCCTATGTAAAGACTCTGTGGAAGTGGAATCAGCAATGATAATCGGGAAGTGCAACACTGAATTAAAAATAAAATACAAATTGATGTTTGACTATATAGTATTGAAGTATAAAACGATGGAAATAAAAGTGTGATTACACCTTTTCTAATTTGGACTTCCAAAACATTTAATATATTCATTATATTTAACTGCTTTTGAACTGTGGTGTTGGAGAAGATTTCTTGAGAGTCCCTTGGGCTGCAAGGAGATCCAACAAGTCCATTCTGAAGGAGATCAGCCCTGGGATTTCTTTGGAAGGAATGATGCTAAAGCTGAAACTCCGGTACTCTGGCCACCTCATGCGAAGAGTTGACTCATTGGAAAAGACTCTGATGCTGGGAGGGATTGGGGGCAGGAGGAGAAGGGGAGACAGAGGATGAGATGGCTGGATGGCATCACGGACTTGATGGACCTTAGTCTGAGTGAACTCCGGGAATTGGTGATGGACACAGCAAGGCCTGATGTCCTGCGATTCATGGGGTCACAAAGAGTTGGATACGACTGAGCGACTGAACTGAATATTTGACAAACCTTTTTCACCAATTAACTTATAAAATAAATCAAAATAAATAAAAAAGAATCATGGAAAAGTTAACACTGAATGTACATTAGCCTAAGTTTAAAAGTTAAGAAATTTTGAAGTACAACTTGTTTTCATCTAACTCTGATTCATACTTAAGAATTACAAAGACCTACTTCATTGTTAATTTTCACGAGAAAAGAGGTCAGTTGCCAAAAGATTTACTTACATTTTAGACCACCTTGATATTCCTTTTATATTTATAGGCATTAAAGAATGATAGAAAATAAATTATAGAGGACCCTGCAAAGCAATAAAAGTGTTAATTTTGGAATAAAATATTGCTACAATTATGAGGGACATTTTGTAATTATACAGTGATCAACCACTGCATTATTCTTGTCTGGAGAATCCCATGGACAGAGGAGCCTGGCGCACTACAGTCCACAGGGTTGCAAAAAATCGAACATGACTGAAGCGACTTAGCACAGGCATGCTCAACTCTATTTCTATTTTCTTGCCTGGTTGTCATAAACAGTCCTTTTTGAATTTGCAGTAATATGAACATTAAGAAAGAATACTGATGGCTCTTTTGAATAGCCAACATGTTTTGCTTAAGGATTATGCAAATCAGTTCTTAAGTCTCATTAAAAGATTATACTTAAGCCGAACACTAAAAATTCTCAGTTAAAATTCAGGTCATCCAAGCATGCAGTCAGTAGGTAACACCTTACTTTTTATTGTGCATGCTGCTACAGTATATGAATGTTCTATTTGTACCTCCTATTTTTTATGTATCAAGTATCTAGGACTCCTCTCTTCCTTTATTATGATACATGCATATATATTTTACTATGTATGGCAGAATATTTCCATGCAAATTTGAGGTCCGTTTTAAGAGAAATTATAAAATTTTCAATATATGGTCTGAAATCTTCAATGCAGTAAATTTTAGAACTGCATGTATAACTCAACACTGGGAACACAAGGATTGGGAAAAGGTAGAGAAATAATTAAGAAGACCCCTGTAAACTTAGTGCTCTTTGTTTTGCCTTCTTCGTGTGAAACAAGGAAATCAAGTGCTACTAACCGAGATGTTAAAGATTAAATGTGTTTGCTTAGTGTCTGAGCCTAAGGCAATGGCACCCCACTCCAGTACTCTTGCCTGGAAAATCCCATGGAAGGAGGAGCCTGGTGGGCTGCAGTCCATGGGGTCGCGAAGGGTTGGATATGGCTGAGCAACTTCAGTTTCACTTTTCACTTTCATGCATTGGAGAAGGAAATGGCAACCCACTCCAGTGTTCTTGCCTGGAGAATCCCAGGAATGGGGGAGCCTGGCGGGCTGCCGTCTATGGGGTCGCACAGAGTCAGACACGACTGAAGCGACTTAGCAGCAGCTAAGGGAACCTAAACTTTTAGTGACTGACTTTGTCAAACTGTGTTAAAAACTGAGGCTCAACTTGATACATGTATTGATTAGCAATTTAAAATACATTTTAGATGATTTAAGTGGAATCATGAAAATCTCTGTTAAATCATAGTAATATTAGAACAGTCAAAAGTAACAAAAGTTTGAATGTCTGGATACGTCTAAACAATTCAACAAATTTCACCAAGTGATGCAAGGATTATAATTTATAAAGAAAGCAATAGTCCCCAAAAGACAAACAAAGCTAAGAAGGAATTTAGGTGCTCAAACCAAAAATTCTCCCACACTTGATGCTTGCAGTATTTGTTTTCCATTCATATTTATTTACAGAGAATTGGCTTGCTTCATAAATATAAAATTATGTTCAGGCAAAAAAAAAATCTGCATGTACATAAATATCCTTGGAAACACTGATGATTGTTTACAGCAATATCCTTGAACGAGGAGAGGATCAAAGGGTCCTCTGTGTCTCTGTGTGTGTCTGTGTCTGTGGCGATAGATTTTTAGTCTTAATCTTGTTTTTAAAGCACCCTACATTACCTTGATAATGTATAATTGAAAGTACATTAGGGGACATTCAGACAAGCTGCCTGTGTTTCCATTCCACTCCCTTGTGAAGGTCTATATATACTGTTTGTCAGAAATGACTTTCCCTCTTGGAACTTTTCAATGATGAGCTATACTTTCCAAATGTATACCAGTGCTATGATTTATTTTGAAGGGAGTCTCATTAAATTGTACACTGCTGTACTGAAATACATGGGAACACTAAAAGTGCTGACACAAATATTTTTCAAATTACTCTTCAAGTTGGTTGATTTTCTGAGAATGTTAAATCAAGGATGAGAGCTTCTTCTTCTTCATCTGCATAGAGATGAAGGTGATGCATGTACTCATTATTTCTTCCTGCACTGTCAGATATAAATATTTGATGGAATAAAATAATCTATGGGAATGTTTAATAAAATCACTACTTTTTATATTACAGGTTAGCTATTTTAAAAATTACTTATAGTAATAAACATCTTTGTTCAAAGGCACAACGTCTATATAATTGATGATTAATATTATATTTGATATCAAATTTCAATGCCATAGTGATAGTTAAGGATGTGATTTAACAAGTAAGTTCCTTCAAGTGAAAGAGAAGAAAGTGTAAGTTGCTCAGCCATGTCCAACCCCATGGACTATACAGTATAGTCCGTGGTTTCTCCAGGCCAGAATACTAGAGTGAGTAGCCTTTCCCTTCTCCAGGGGATCTTCCCAATCCAGGGATGGAACCCAGGTCTTCCACACTGCAGGCAGATTCTTTACCAGCTCAGCCACAAGGGAAGCCCAAGAATACTGGAGTGGGTAGTGTATCCCTTCTCCAGCAGATCTTCCTGACCCAGGAATTGAACCAGGGTCTCCTGCATTGCAAGCAGATTCTTTACCAACTAAGCTATCAGGGAAGCCCAAGTTTCTTCACGAAATATACTCAAATAATTAACATCTGCAGCCTGCCTAAAAGTAAGTTTGTTACATTAGTAACTGCTTTCACTTTAAAAATATGTGCCTTCTTTAAAGAATTGTTATGTTTAAAATGATAACAGTGTGTCAATTTTCTAGATATTCCTTTGGCATGCTTTATCTTTAATATTAATGAATTTTAATGTTTGTTGTATTAGAATATATTTCACAAGTATAAACATAGAACAAAATACTGTGATGCTTTATGTCTTCTCCCACTGATTTTAAGTTTCTATAAAGGAGATCTAACATCTTTATGCATTTGGTGGGTGGGAGAAAGGTAATAAGTTATACCATCCAAATTTGTTGTCTTGAGAAAAATTCTTACTACATGTAACACATGTAAGTAAATGAATACATAAAATTCCTGGATTTGATAACATCATTGCTTATGATATTGAATGCTCTCTTCACTGCAACTGTACAGGACTTCAAGTATATGCGTGCAAGTGACGGTCCAGTTTGCACAATTATCACCTTACAATGAGTGAAGCAGGAAAAAATCTAAAGCTGTCCACTCTTTCAGAGAGGCTCAGGATCCTGTAATCTGACTTGACTCATGTATTCCACATCGTCAGTGGATTCTGGAGGCAAATTCAAGCCTGAGGATTCCTAGGCTCTTTAAGTTCATTTCCATGGTAATTCCCTGTCTTTATCAAAGTTAAAGCAAAGCATCTTATGAAGATGCTCTTGAATTCTGTCTTTAAAAATGTCGGAAAAGAATTTCCTGTATTCTGTTATTTTATCAAAAGTACTTCTATTCTGCATTGATATTTTAAGTAACTGATTGAATTTTACTAGTTGTGATACATGGTAGGAAAACAGCTAAATAGGTGTTCCTCTCTTAGCTAAAGTGAAGACTTCTTTTAGTACACTATTTCCTCTTAACTTTAATATAATCATATTTATTATTAGTTTTGTATAAAATTTGATATAACTATTTCAGTGAATTAATGAGAACATAGTTATAATTTAGAAACCACATACTGTATAAACTGATTTTTCAGTAGATCTACCTATGACTTAGTGACAAGAGCTGCTTATGGATCACAGACTGGAATGTGATGTTGGTGTCTCTGGACAATAGTCATCCATCCACGTTGTGAAAAGCTGACTCACTGGAAAAGATTTAGATCTGGGAAAGACTGAGAGCAGGAGGATAAACAGGCACCATAGGATGAGATGGTTGGATGGCATCACCACCTCCACAGACATGAGTTTAACAAACTCCAGGAGACAGTGAAGAACAGGGAAACCTGGCATGCTTCAGTCTGTGAGGTTGCAAAGAGTCAGACATGACTTAGCGATTGAACAACAACAATATGGTGTCTGTCACTGGGTCAGCAGGCCACCTTTTCAAATATTGTAAGCATCAGGAAGCTAGGACATTAGTGCTATTCACCATTACATCCATAGCACCTGAAAAGTGATCCTTCATATACAATGAGTCTTATTGAATAAAGAAATAAAGAATTTCATCTTTTTATTTAACAGTTGTCTAATATAAATAAATTCCTAGATAGTTCAGTTTGATTCACTTTTGAAATTTATCCATATTAGAGCATAATATTTTGCTTATGGGTAGTATAGTTCAGTTCAGTCGCTCAGTCGTGTCCGACTCTTTGCGACCCCATGAATCGCAGCACGCCAGGCCTCCCTGTTCATCACCATCTCTCGGAGTTCACTCAGACTCACATCCATTGAGTCAGTGATGCCATCCAGCCATCTCATCCTCGGTCGTCCCCTTCTCCTCCTGCCCCCAATCCCTCCCAGCATCAGAGTCTTTTCCAATGAGTCAACTCTTCGCATGAGGTGGCCAAAGTACTGGAGTTTCAGCTTTAGCATCATTCCTTCCAAAGAAATCCCAGGGTTGAT
>SJYT01054429.1:0-15419 GCA_006410635.1 Cephalophus harveyi | reverse complement strand
GAACAGAGATCATTCTGTCGTTTTTGAGATTGCATCCAAGTACTGCATTTCGGACTCTTTTGTTGACCATGATGGCTACTCCATTTCTTCTGAGGGATTCCTGCCCGCAGTAGTAGATATAATGGTCATCTGAGTTAAATTCACCCATTCCAGTCCATTTTAGTTCGCTGATTCCTAGAATGTCGACGTTCACCCTTGTCATCTCTTGTTTGACCACTTCCAATTTGCCTTGATTCATGGACCTGACATTCCAGGTTCCTATGCAGTATTGCTCTTTACAGCATCGGATCTTGCTTCTATCACCAGTCACATACACAACTGGGTACTGTTTTCGCTTTGGCTCCATCCCTTCATTCTTTCTGGACTTATTGCTCCACTGATCTCCAGTAGCATATTGGGCACCTAATGACCTGGGAAGTTCCTCTTTTGATATCCTATCATTTTGCCTGTTCATACTGTTCATGGGGTTCTCAAGGCAAGAATACTGAAGTGGCTTGCCATTCCCTTCTCCAGTGGACCACAGGAGGTCTAAAACTGAATGAAAGACCACGTACTATGTGTCATTCCTATTGGAGCATTAAATTTGGTTCCAGCATTCTCATACATGCATTTATGACCTAATTTAGTAACGCAAGCAACCAAGTTATACTAACACCAAATGTATACATTAGAAGAGAAGAAAGACTGGTAAGAGAAAACTACGAGTAGCTATACCCACATCCTGGCATCTGGTCCCATCACTTCATGGGAAATAGATGGGAAAACAGTGGACACAGTGTCAGACTTTATCCTTTTGGGCTCCAAAATCTCTGCAGATGGTGACTGCAGCCATGAAATTAAAAGATGCTTACTCCTTGAAAGAAAAGTTATGACCAACCTAGATAGCATATTCAAAAGCAGAGACATTACTTTGCCAACAAAGGTGCATCTAGTCAAGGCTATGGTTTTTCCAGTGGTCATGTATGGATGTGAGAGTTGGACTGTGAAGAAAGCTGAGCACTAAAGAATTGATGCTTTTGAACTGTGGTGTTGGAGAAGACTCTTGAGAGTCCCTTGGACTGCAAGGAGATCCAACCAGTCCATTCTGAAGGAGATCAACCCTGGGATTTCTTTGGAAGGAATGATGCTAAAGCTGAAACTCCAGTATTTTGGCCACCTCATGTGAAGAGTTGACTCAATGAAAAAGACTCTGATGCTGGGAGGGATTGGGGGCAGGAGGAAAAGTGGACGACAGAGGATGAGATGGCTGGATGGCATCACGGACTCGATGGACGTGAGTCTGAGTGAACTCCAGGAGTTGGTGATGGACAGGGAGGCCTAGCATGCTGCGATTCATGGGGTCGTAAAGAGTCGGACACGACTGAGTGACTGAACTGAACTGAACTGATACCCACATCCAGTCTGACTGATGAAGGATTTCATGGACTTGGGAAGAACTTAATACAGTTTGAGAAAGCTCTTCAAATAACTGTGATAAAGTTATATAAAGTTATATCTAAGTAAGTAATTTTCCTAAATGAAACTCACTCTAAAACAAAATTGGCCATAAGAGAATTCCTACTCTCTTTAGGGACAGGACTGTAGACTCTACGTTCTCTTTTTTACTTTTTCTTTGACTAAATTCTATTCACACTTTCTCAGTCTCAGATGGGTTGATATTTGTTGCAAATCAATATTTACCTTCAAATAATATTCCTTTGTACATATATAGTACAAGTCGTTTACCCATTCTAATGTTATGTTTGATAGTTATTTTATCTTTTTTCCTTGTTAACATGCTCTTTTATTGTTCATTGTGTAAATGCATAACCTCGTGGCATATGCCCAAAAGTAGAATTGCTACATCATAAAATGCACACATATCAAATTTCCTTAACCAGTGTTATATGTTCTTTTTCAAAGTTTTGTAGCAATTTTGACTTGATTATAGGAAATATGTACTCCCATCAAGCTCCATCTTCTAATAGTTAACATTAGACTTTAATTTCTGATAATTGATTGAATGTAAATAAGGTTTTTATTTACTAATCATTTGTTTATTGATTTTTTGTACTTCCAATCTGTAAAATTCCAGTCTTTTCTCATTATATTACTGTCATCATTTGTGAGGATTTCTTTAAAATTACACATAGAGATTTCCTGTGTTGAAGATACTCTTTATTTTTTAGCCTTTTTGTTCTGGTGGCATTTGTTTTGATGAATCTCTCAATGTAACTATAGAACTTTTCAGATGCGCCTCTTATGATTTAAATTATTTGCATGTTGTTTAAACAGTATTTCTACTTCATGCTCACAATGGCATTCTGATATACTGTATTAAATACTGTTTAAAATTATAAATAATATTCTGCAAACTCTACCTCTGTCACACAGTATTAACATGTGTGATTTAGCTTTTTATTTCATTCCATTGATTGATTTTCTCTGTTTCTCAATATCTGGATACCTGATAAGAAACAGTGCTTTAGGCATTCTTGGGACAATATAAGCTTAGTTTTAGATATATGTTCAGTTCAGTTGCTCAGCCATGTCTGACTCTCTGTGACCCCCTGGATTGCAGCACACCAGGCTTCCCTGTCCATCACCAATTCTCAGAGCTTGCTCAAACTCATGCCCATCAAGTCAGTGATGCCATCCAACCATCTCATCCTGTCATCCCCTTCTCTTCCTGCCTTCAATCTTTCCCAGCATCAGGGTCTAAAAAACTAAATCAAACAAGAAAACATGGTGAAAACAGTTGTGGTGGTTACACTGAATATTTAAATGCATTGCAGAAAAATTGAATGTTTTCTATATTGAATTTATCAGATTTTCAGAATGAGCAAGACTAGAGATCTCTTCAAGAAATTTAGAGATACCAAGGGAACATTTCATGCAGAGATGAAAAATAAAGACAATAAAGAACAGAAATTGTATGGACCTAACAGAAGCAGAAGATATTAAGAGGTGGCAAATAACATCCTGGAATGTGAAGTCAAGTGGGCCTTAGCAAGCATCACCAGGAACAAAGCTAGTGGAGGTGATCAAATTCCAGTTGAGCTATTTCAAATCCTGAAAGATGATGCTGTGAAAGTGCTGCACTCAATATGCCAGCAAATTTGGAAAACTCAGCAGTGGCCATAGGACTGGAAAAGGTCACTTTTCATTCCAATCCCAAAGAAAGGAATGTTCAAACTACTGCACAATTCCACTCATCTCACATACTAGTTAAGTAATGTTAAAATTCTCCAAGCCAGGCTTCAACAGTACATGAACCATGAACTTCCAGCTGTTCAAGCTGGATTTAGAAAAGGCAGAGGAACCAGAGATCAAATATGCGACATATGCTGGATCATCAAAAAAAGCAAGAGAGTTCCAGAAAAACATCTATTTCTGCTTTATTGACTGTGCAAAAGCCTTTGAATGTGTGGATCACAACTGTGGAAAGTTTTTAAAGAGATGGGAATACCAGACCACCTACTCTTGAGAAACCTGTATGAAGGTCAGGAAGCAACAGTTAGAACTGGACAAGGAACAACAGCCTGGTTCCAAATAGGAAAAGGAATACATCAAGGCTGTATATTTAAGCAGAGTACATCATGGGAAATGCTGGGCTAGATGAAGCACAAGCTGGAATCAAGGTTGCTGGGAGAAATATCAATAACCTCAGATATGCAGATGACTCCACCCTTATGGTAGAAAGCAAAGAAGAACTAAAGAGCCTCTTGATTAAAGTGAAAGAGGAGAGTGAAAAAATTGGCTTAAAGCTCAACATTCAGAAAACTAAGATCATGGTATCTGGTCCCATCACTTCATGGCACATAGATGAGGAAAAGTGGAAACAGTGAAAGATTTTATTTTGGGGGGTCCAAAATCACTGCAGGTAATGACTTCAGCCATGAAATTAAAAGTCACTTGCTCCTTGAGAGAAAAGTTATTACCAACCTAGATAGCATATTGAAAAGCAGAGACATTACTTTGCCAACAAACGTCTGTCTAGTCAAAGTTATGGTTTTTCCAGTAGTCATGTATGGATGTGAGACTTGGACTATAAAGAAAGCTGAGCACCGAAGAACTGATGCTTTTGAACTGTGGTGTTGGAGGAGACTCTTGAGAGTCCCTTGGACTTCAGAGATCCAACCAGTCCATCCTAAAGGAAATCAATACTGAATGTTTGTTGGAAGGACTGATTTTGAAGCTGAAACCCCAATACTTTGACCACCTGAATCAAAGAATTCACTCATTGGAAAAGACCCTGATGCTGGGAAAGATTGAAGACGCAAGTAGAAGGGGATGACAGAGGATGAGATGATTGGATGGCATAAGCGACTCAATGGACATGGGTTTGAGTAAACTCTGGGAGTTGGTGATGGACAAGGAGGCCTGGCGTGATGCAGTCCGTGTGGTTGCAAAGAATTGGACACGACTGAGCAACTGAACTGAATTAAACTGATATTGAATCTTCCATGAAGTAAAAGTGATATTTCCACAATATGCAGGTGACAGTTAATGTTTATCAATGTAGTTTTTAATTTCTCAAATGTTTTAATATACAATTTGTAGATCTATTCCTAGATACTTTAACATATTCATTCATAAATTACAGTTTACTACATTTTCTAAGGACTTGCTGCTGTGCATACAACTGTCACTTTTTATATATGTTGATTTCAGCAATCTTTCTCATCACTTCTAGTACTTATAAACCCTTTGGATTATAAGGTCGGTATTCAAAAATTAATGGAAGCTCTTGAAAATGCATACATCACTGATAACCAAAAGTAAGTGATTTTAAGAGAATGCCATCAACAGTTTTATGCCAACAAAAATAAATGTTTTAATAAACTATACAAATTCCAAGAAGGACATACTATGAAAACTAAGTCAATAAGAAACAGCAAATTAAAAAAATGTACAAAAAGTAAGTATTGTATGCTGCTAAGTCACTTCAGTCGTGTCCGACTCTGTGTGACACCATAGACGGCAGCCCACCAGGCTCCCCCATCCCTGGGATTCTCCATGCAAGAATACTGGAGTGGGTTGCCATTTCCTTCTCCAATGCATGAAAGTGAAAAGTGAAAGTGAAGTTGCTCAGTCATGTCCGACTCTTTAGCGACCCCATGGACTGCAGCCCACCAGGCTCCTCCATCCATGGGATTCTCCAGGCAAGTGCACCAGAGTGAGATGCCACTGCCTTCTCCGAAGTACTGTATACTGGATTAGTAATTTTAAAACTTGCAGTAAAGAAAAATCAAGTCTTCGCTGGCTTTTCTACCAGTTACTTAAGTAATTGTACCAAATGCTTTAAAAAATTAATACCAACACTTCATAAGCTGCTATAAAAACAGAAGAAGAGCAATTTTTAGTTTATTCCGAGGCCCACAATACCCTGATACCAAAAGCCTAGCAAGTCATCACAGGAAAATTGCATACATTTCAGTACATACATACCAGTACATTTGTCAACAAGATGCAAAAATACTCAAAACACATAATGCCATATCCACTATAATCAAGTTGGATCTATACCATAAATGCAAGATTATCTTGTGTCCGACTCTTTGTGACCCCATGGACTATACAATCCATGCAGTTCTCCAGGCCAGAATACTGGAGTGGGTAGCCTTTTCCTTCTCCAGGGGATCTTCCCAATTCAGGGATTGAACCCAGGTCTCCTGCATTGCAGGCAGGTTCTTTACCAGCTGAGCTACAAGGGAAGCCCATCTTAACATTCTATATTGAATAAATATAATACCTCTCATAGAATAAAGGATAAAATCACAACATCATCTCAAAGGCAGAAAAAAAAAATTAGAGAAAAATCTAATACATTTTCATGATCAGAGCCTCAGCCAAATAAGAAAAGGGATATCTTCCTCAAACTCATAAATGAGATCTATTGAAAACTCACAGGTAAGAGTGTTTCACGGTAAAAGACAATGCACATCCAAACAACAGAATATAATTCATCACTGGAAAGAAATGAACTATTAAACCATGAAAAGGCATGGAGGAAAATTGAATGGAACTTATTAACTGAAAGAAACTAATTTAAAAAGACTAAAAACTACTTCCAATTACATGACATTTTAGAAAAGGCGAAACTACTGGGACACTGAATATTCTAGACAAACTTAGACAGTGTATTTAAAAGCAGAGACATTACTTTGGTGGCAAAGGTTCATCTAGCCAAAGCTAGGGTCTTTCTGTTCATCAGTATGGCTGTGAAAGTTGGACCATAAAGAAGAATTGATGCCTTTGAATTGTGGTGCTGGAGAAGGCTCTTGAGAGTCCCGGACAGAAAGGAGATCAAGCCATTCAATCCTAAAGGAAATCAACCCTGAATATTCATTGAAGGACTGATGCTGAAGCTCCAAAACTTGTGCCACCTGATACAAAGAGCCAAATCATTGGAAAAGACCCTGATGCTGGGACAGATTGAAGGTGGGAGGAGACAGGGACAACAAGAGAAGAGAGGGTTGAATGGCATCACTGACTCAAAGGACATGAGTTTGAGCAAACTCCAGGATACAGCGGAGAACAGGGAAGCCTGGCATGTTGCATTCCATGGGGTTGCAAAGACTGGGACATGACTTAGCAACCAAACAAATGGAAACAATAATAAGCTGTGGGTTGTGGGCCCAGGGAAGGATGAATAGGGAGAGCGGGAGCTCATATACACCCATGGTGGATTCATGTCAATGTATGGCAAAACCAATACGGTATTGTAAAGTAAAATAAAGTAAAAATAAAATTAAAAAAAAAACAAAAAACAAAGAGGATCCTAAGATGGTAAAATACATGTTACCATAATGATACATCCTGTTGTACATTTGTCCAAACCCACAGAATGTACAACAGTAAACTGGAATGTCACCTATGGTTTCAATGCTTACTATACATAAACATACTTTCTTCAGTTATGACAAATATGGCATTCTGGTTGGGGATGTTAATAATGGGAAAGACTCTGCTTGTGTGAGGCATGCAGCATATAAAAAATATATCTTCTCAATTTGCTGTAAAGTTTAAACTGCTCTAAAAAGTTGTTCTTTTTTTTTTTTTCAAGTTATATTCCCTCTTCAAAATTTCACACATATTAATTTTATCAGCTCGCCAGAATACCTAGAAACCTTAGTCTAATCTATTTACACAACATTTGAATTCTACATGGGTTCATTCCAAAATAAGGTAGCATTTAGGACATAGACCCCAGAGTTATTGGTTTAATTTGCAAATTTGTAATGAATATAATGATCAAATGTAACCATAATGCTCTTCATCAAATGAATATGGGAAAATCCCAAATCAGTTCATGGTCCATTTTCTTAGGTCTCTGAGGTTAAACACATCACAGATTTTGCATCCCTTTAGAGATATATGTGTGTATATGACTTGGTGATTATGTGTCATTGTGATCCTGTGATGAGTAGCTTAATAATAGTCTTGCTGCAGAACTAATGGGATACTAAAGGTTAATGCCTACCTAAGTTAATGCCCAGACTAAATGTGAAAGGAAAATAATGAAAATACTTGTATAAATCAATAATACATGAACCGTGAACTTCCAGGTGTTCAAGCTGGTTTTAGAAAAGGCAGAGGAACCAGAGACCAAATTGCCATCATCCGCTGGATCATGGAAAAAGCAAGAGAGTTCCAGGAAGACATCTATTTCTGCTTTATTGACTATGCCAAAGCCTTTGACTGTGTGGATCACAATAAACTGTGGAAAATTCTGAAAGAGATGGGAATACCATACCACCTGACCTGCCTCTTGAAAAACCTACATGCAAGTCAGGAAGCAGCAGTTAGAACTGGACTGGTTCCAAATAGGAAAAGGAGTACACCAAGGCTGTATATTGTCACCCTGCTTATTTAAATTCTATGCAGAGTACATCATGAGAAACGCTGGGCTGGAAGAAGCACAGGCTGGAATCAAGATTGCCGGGGGAAATATCAATAACTTCGGTTATGCAGATGACACCACCCTTATGGTAGAAAGTGAAGAGATACTAAAAAGCCTGTTGATGAAAGTGAAAGAGGGGAGTGAAAAAGTTGGCTTTCATTCAGAAAATGAAGATTATGGCACCTGGTCCCATCCCTTAATGGGAAATAGATGGGGAAACAGTGGCTGACTATTTTTCTGGACTCCAAAATCACTGCAGATGGTGATTGCGGCCATGAAATTAAAAGACGCTTACTCCCTGGAAGAAAAGTTATGACCAACCTAGATAGCATATTCAAAAGCAGAGACATTACTTTGCCGACTAAGGTCCGTCTAGTCAAGGCTATGGTTTTTCCAGTGGTTATGTATGGATGTGAGTGTTGGACTGTGAAGAAGGCTGAGTGCCGAAGAACTGATGATTTTGAACTGTGGTGTTAGAAAAGACACCTGAGTCCCTTGGACTGCAAGGAGATCCAACCAGTCCATTCTGAAGATCAGCCCTGGGATTTCTTTGGAAGGAATGATGCTAAAGCTGAAACTCCAGTACTCTGGCCACCCTCATGTGAAGAGTTCACTCATTGGAAAAGACTCTGATGCTGGGAGGGATTGGGGGCAGGAGGAAAAGCGGACGACAGAGGATGAGATGGCATCACTGACTCGATGGACGTGAGTCTGAGTGAACTCCGGGAGTTGGTGATGGACAGAGAGGCCTGGCATGCTGTGATTCATTGGGTAGCAAAGAGTCGGACATGACTGAGTGACTGAACTGGACTGACAATGCCTACTGTGTGTTGATTTTAAGCATTCCTTCCAGGTAAGTATGTTCCCACCCATTTGCGAATGAGGAAATTGAAATTCAGACTTTAATTTATCCCTGCTAAATTGTTAATATTATTGTTCCCATTCAACCTTTTAAATGAAAAATATTATATATTAAGATTTTAAAATTATATTCTAGTTAAAACTATCTGGGAAAGAAAATACATATCTAATAATTTGTAAGTCATGAAACAAGATATAATATGGAAATCTCAAAACTGTTTCTAAAATATTTAGCTTTATTATCATTTAATATTTGCTAATATTTGCTTAATATTTAAGATTAATCTAATACTATTTTATTTAATAACAGAAACTATGCATATTTTAAATGAGCTTTGACAAACTTTATAAATCTGCATTTCAAGTAGTGACAAATTAATTTCAGAATATGTATAGCTTTAAATAACTTGCTTTAGTATATACTGAACAAATATATTTATGCAACATATTTGTAAAATATCTGGTGAAAGATTTGACCCTAGAAAACACATTATGCCACAAATTACATTTCCAGATTCAGTATGTGTGTCTAATTATTTGCGGGATTGGAATTTAAATGAAAATAATTTGCAGGTGCTATGTCATACTATTCACTTTCTCAGTGAGTTTTAATTTTGCAGAAAAAAAAATGGTGAAATCTAGTGCTAATTTAGTCAGTTCCTGGAATTATTTCATGGTTCAATACGACAAAGATTTCCATATTTAAGCAAACATTGTATCATGTTTATTTTAAGTTTTTTAAACAAGAAACTTTTCTGACCCAGATTTTATGGAGCACAGATGGATTAAGAGATGTAAATACATAGATAGCTGGCAAACAGATGGCTTTCACTTTTCTATTTAAACGCTGTCCCTGGTTGAATGTGGCCTCAACTGATATTTTTCCATGTATTTTAACATTTGGTGTCTTTAATAAAGTGGGATAGAAACTAACAGAAAGGGTAGGAAATGTATGTATGTTTAAACTAGGTAGAGGTAGAGAAAGTTGTTCAGTCATGTCCAATTCTTTGTGATCCCACAGACTGTAGCCTGCCAGGCTCCTCTGTCCATGGGATTCTCCAGGCAAGAATACTGGAGTAGGTTGCCATGCCCTCCTCCAGGGGATCTTCCCAATGCAGGAATCGAACCCAGGGATCCTGCATTGCAGGCAGATTCTTTACCATCTGAGCCACCAGGGAAGCCCAAACCAGGTACAGTTTTTCCTTACTTGGGGAATATTACTGCATCACAACTAATAAAATACAATTTTTGAATTATGCTCACACACTGTTGTTTTTTTTTTTCCATATTATTACTCCTTTTCCAAAGCAAACATGGATCTTTAAGCACTTAAAGCATTTTCCTATAACTAATAAGTGAATGGACTAGGTTATCCATTTCAGTTTCAAGTCAGATGTGTATACATTACTCACTGCTTAGACTTTATGAAAGCAGACATTTTTGCAGTTAGCATTTATAAAAATAAGATGCTAAAATATCTAATGCACATTTTTAAATACTCTAAAGCATGAAATAGTAGTTTAAGTGGTTATTTCAGCATCAAGAAATTCATAATAAAATTTTACAAAAATGTTTCAGTTCAGTTCAGTCACTCAGTCGTGTCTGACTCTTTGCGACCCCATGAATCACAGCACGCCAGGCCTCCCTTTCCATCACCAACTCCCGGAGTTCACTCAGATTCACGTCCATTGAGTTAGTGATGCCATCCAGCCATCTCATCGTCTGTCATCCCCTTCTCCTGTCCCCAATCCCTCCCAGCATCAACGTCTTTTCCAATGAGTGAACTCTTCGCATGAGGTGGCCAAAGTACTGGAGTTTCACCTTTAGCATCATTCCTTCCATTAACCTTCAAATACAATGTTACATGAACTATACTCATAAGCTAATTACTTTGGATCTTTATATCTTTTAAATTTCACTTAGTTATTAAGAGTGACCATGTCACCACATCTGCAATGACTGTTTTCTTTGCATATTTGAATTTTATGAAATCTCTCAGGCCTCCTGCAGGATTCTGATCTTACCTGTAACTCACACATTTCATCTTGTTATGCCTCTAGTTTTCACTGTATCCTCAAAAGCTTGCACACTTTCTTATGCTGTTTAAATATTGTTCCCAAGTTTTCACACATACGAATATTCTCTATGCTATAAATTCAAGGACATAAGTTTCATCCTTGTATCCACATATATGTTACACATTGAAACAAACATGACTCAATTGAATATGTTTTTATCTAAGCTTGTTTATATCTAAAGAATTGATGCTTTCAAACTGTGGTGCTAGAGAAGACTCTTGAGAGTCCCTTGGATAGCAAACAGTTCAAACTAGTCCAGTCTTAAAGGAAATCAACACTGAATACTCACTGGAAGGACTAATGCAGAATCAGAAGCTCCAATACTTTGGTCACCTGATGCAAACAACTGACTCATTGGAAAATACCCTGAACTGAGAAAGACTGAAGGCAGAAAAAGACAGAGGATGAGATGTTTGGATGGCATCACTGATTCAATGAACATGAACTTGGCAAATCCCAGGAGATGATGAGGGACAAGGAAGCCTGGCATGCTCAATCCATGGGGTTGCTAACAGTCAGACATGATTTGGAGACAGAGAGCAACAACATCCAGAGAATATGTAATTATTATGTGTGTGTGTGTGTGTGTGCACGTGCTCAGTCAAGCCTGACTTTTTGTGACCCCACAGACTGTAGCCCGCCAGGCTCCTCTGTCCATGGAATTTTCCAAGCAAGAATACTGGAGTGGATTTCCTACTCCAGGGTGTCTTTCCAACCCAGGATTCAAACATGTGTCTACTTGTGTCTCCTGCATGGGCAGGTGGATTCTTTACCACTGTGTCACCTGGGAAACCACAGTAAATAACTTTGGTTCAAATTTACTGTATCAACAGTTAAAATATGTCCATTTTATCATATGCACCACTCACTCAAGAGAATAGTAATCTAGAATAGAAACTAACATGAAAATTCTAAAATGGCAAAATATACCATCTGAAATTATGCACACTTTCATTGAGATTAATAACACATAAGAAATGCAAGACAGGATTACTGAACCGGAAAGAAAGTCATTAGAAAATATCTAAACTTAAGCACCACAAAATTATAAATCAGAGACTGAGAAAAAAATAGAAGCACATGAGACACAATGAAGACATCTATCATGCATGCAAATAGAGGCCCCATGGGAATGGAGAAAGAACTGATATATGAGGAGATAATGGACAAAACATTTCTGAAACCAATAGAAGAAACAAACCCCCAAATTCAAAGATCTACAAGCATCCCAGGCAGAAGAAGAAAAAAAAAAAATCACACAATTAAAAACCAAAGACAAGAGATGAACTCAAAGCAAATCCAAGAAAATACGTATTAGATTCCAAGGAACAACAGTTAAACTGAAATCTGACTTGTGAAAGTTAGGTTGGATCCAGAAAATAATGCAAGGACACCCTGTTTCCAAAACACACTCTTAGAGTCCAGACATGAATCATGGTGAGTTTCAGACTGATATCTACGAAGATGAAACATGGAACAATATGGAAAATATTTTCAATGTATAGTAGACAGGATTTGATAGATTACATATTAGAGGAAAAGCAAATATTTAAATAAAATTATATACACAGTTCAGGTTTTTCCTTCATTGTTGTTTTAATCAGTTGCTGATTCCAATTGTAGATATGGGTAAGCCTGCAGTAGTTTGTTTGGGAGGAAGAAATGGTCAACTATATTTACTTACGTTGAGTTGAGAGGCATAGTAGATATCTAAGTAAAGAGATATACAGATACATTCTTTGAGGAGCTAGGAAAATTTGGGAGAGGGTTATATTTAAATATGGTAGTCAAGGTGACTTCACTGAAATGATGTTTTGGTCGACTCAACGCTTTACTCCTCTGTAATAGAATCATACATTCATACTTGTTCCTCTCAATGCTGAATTGCCTTCCAGTGTTGAAAGAGTAAATTTTCCTGTCTCGTGCTGTTGGCACTGCCATGCAATTTGCTTTGCTTACTGTATTATGTGGTTATATGTAATTCCACTGAGATACAATTGTGTTTACATGGTCTAGTTTGTCTTGGTATCTGCCATGAGAAGAACATGCCTCAGGTAGCTTCTGGTGTCTTAATAACAGACAGAAGTAGAATGGACCTGATTTGAAGCCTGGATTTAGCTTAACTCAATGTCATCAATATCACCCAGACTCTCCACTCGCAGATCACATACTCATAAAACAAGCATCTGCTTTATAAATCAGAAGAGCTTAAGTTCAGTTTAGCTCACCTACAATATTCTGTTAGGTTCAGAAGTATAACATACGATGTCTTTATTAAAAAAAAAAAAAAAGATTAACAGAGACATTGGTGCTAGAACTGTGGTGTGGGCTATTCTACCATGAAATATGTGCCACTGGCTGTGGGAAAGTGCACTGAGAAGAGATAAGAAGATATAAGATAGCAACACAGTGTGGTGAAAGTTTTGTGTAATTCTTGCCTGTGGTAGCCCAGCAATGATGCCACCTGTGGCTCAAGTCTGCTTGGCAGCTGCACTTAACAAGGGTAACAAAAAAAAAAAAAAAAAAAAAAAACAGGACTCAGAAGAATCGCCTGGTACTTCAAGAAAATTTAACTCAATAGGAAGACCCCAGAAATTCTAGGACTTCGATTTAGAAAATGAATTTACTCTCAAGAGAGACAATGTGGACTCATTAAATCATGAACTCAGGGAGAAGAGACAATTCAGATGTCTACCCTTACACCACAGCCTTAAGACAGAAATCACATTAAGGTCTTGAAATTAGGACTGATAAGTGCAGGCAGCTGTGAGAGCCGGCTGGCGCACTAAGCGCAGGTGGCTGCGAGAGCAGCTACCCCATGTCCGAGGTCAAGGGCAGCAGCCTAGAGTGCCAGGCTGTGACGGCGTAGGAACGGCCGAGAGGAGCTACCCCGCGTCCGAGGTCAGAGGTGGTGGCCGGGAGAAGCCACCTTGCACCTGAGGCCAGGGGGGTGACCCTGAGGAGCCACCCACGCCCGAGGCCAGGGCCGGTGGCTGGGAGGAGCAACCTGAGGAGCGGTGGCTACTCAGGCGCAGGAGGGCCTAGAGGAGCTATCCCATGTTGAAGGTCAGGAACAGCGACGGTAAGGAGATACTCCTCATCCAAGATAAGGAGCAGCGGCTGTACTTTGCTGGAGCAGCTGTGAAGAGATACCCCAAGCCCAAGGTAAGAGAAACCCAAGGAAGATGGCAGGTGTTGCAAGAGGGGGTCAGAGGGCAGACACACTGAAACCATACTTACAGAAAACTAGTCAATCTAATCACACTAGGACCACAGCCTTGTCTAACTCAATGAAACCAAGCCATGCCTGCAGGGCAACCCAAGATGGGCAGGTCATGGTGGAGAGGTCTGACAGAACGTGGTCCACTGGAGAAGGGAACGGCAAGCCACTTCAGTATTCTTGCCTTGAGAACCCCATGAACAGTATGAACAGGCAAAATGATAGGATACCAAAAGAGGAACTCCCCAGGTCATTAGGTGCCCAATATGCTACTGGAGATTAATGGAGAAATAACTCAAGAAAGAATGAAGGGATGGAGCCAAAGCAAAAACAATACCCAGTTGTGCATGTGACTAGTGATAGAAGCAAGATCTGAAGCTGTAAAGAGCAATATTGTATAGGACCCTGGAATGTGAGGTCCATAAATCAAGGCAAATTGGAAGTGGTCAAACAAGAGATGGCATGAGTAAGCGTTGACATTCTAGGAATCAGCCAACTAAAATGGACTGGAATGGGTGAATTTAACTCAAGATGACCATTATATCTACTACTGCAGGCAGGAATCCCTCAGAAGAAATGGAGTAGCCATCATGGTCAACAAGAGAGTCCGAAATGCAGTACTTGGATGCAATCTCAAAAACGACAGAATGATCTCTGTTCGTCTCCAAGGCAAACCATTCAATATCACAGTTATCCAAGTCTATGCTCCAACCAGTAATGCTGAAGAAGCTGAAGTTGAATGCTTTTATGAAGACCTACAAGACCTTTTAGAACTAACACCCAAAAAGATGTCCTTTTCATTATAGGGGACTGGAATGCTAAAGTAGGAAGTCAAGAAACACCTGGAGTAACAGGCAAATTTGGCCTTGGAATGAGGAATGAATCAGGGCAAAGACTAATAGAGTTTTGCCAAGAGAACGCACTGGTCATAGCAAACACCCTCTTCCCAACAACACAAGAGAAGACTCTACACATGGACATCACCAGATGGTCAACACCGAAATCAGACTGATTATATTCTTTGCAGCCAAAGATGGAGAAGCTCTATACAGTCAACAAAAACAAGACCAGGAGCTGACTGTGGCTCAGATCATGAACTTTTTATTACCAAATTCAGACTTAAACTGAAGAAAGTAGGGAAAACCACTAGACCATTCAGGTATGACCTAAATAAAATCCCTTATGATTATACAGTGGAAGTGAGAAATAGATTTAAGGGCCTAGATCTGATAGATAGAGTGCCTGATGAACTATGGAATGAGGTTCGTGACATTGTACAGGAGACAGGGATCAAGACCATCCCCATGGAAAAGAAATGCAAAAAAGCAAAATGGCTGTCTGGGGAGGCCTTACAAATAGCTGTGAAAAGAAGAGA